>JARHVA010006442.1:750000-867500 GCA_037957365.1 Torreya grandis | reverse complement strand
TCCTCTACCCTTTGGTATAGAATGATTTCCTTTGATAAATCTGTCAAATCATCTTTGCTATGTGTAGGTACAGTGGATTCTGATTGCCTTCCCTTCCCTTCTATCTCAAAATTTTCTATATCTCCCCAGCTGTCTTCTATCTTTTGATAGCCAACAATTTGTTTAGTAAAATCTATCAACTCATCTTTCCATTGTTTAGGATTTGTGATTTCTGATTGCAGCCCATATCCTTCTTGCTCAGAATTTTCTTTCTCCACCACAGACTCTTCATCTGTATCTAATTGTGGATCTTTTGATTCTTCAATAGGGATCTCTTTCTCCTCCTCAGCATGCAATACTTTAATATCTTCATTCTTCTTTAGTTCTTTTTGACTATTTTCTTTAGTTATCCATACCTTCTTGTGCTGAACCTTGGTTTTCCTTTCATCCAAAACACTGCTTGAATAATTTTTCCTTTTGTAAGGGCAGTTTCTAGTCCAATGCCCCTATTTTTTACAAACATAGCAGGAATTGGGCAGATCTTCAAACACAAACCTTTGAGTTTTTTTACCATACTTTGAGATTAAATCCATTTTTTCTGGGAGGTTGTTCAAATCTGCAACTTTAACATAAAGTCTGGCATGTTGAAGTTTGGATCTGGTAACCGTTGCATTGTCCAATGCCACTAGTTCACCAAAAGCGCTGGCTATACCTCTAAAAATGTCCTCATGCCAGAATTCTAAGGGAAGTCCAGGAAGTCTTACCCAAATGGGAGTGGTTAAAAAGAAGGAATCTGATAGGTCCATATTGGGCTCCCATTTTTTAATAGTTAAAGAGCATTTGCCAAAAGACCATGGTCCTCCACACAGAACCTTGTTCATATCCTCTTTACAGTTGAAATTAAACAAAAATAAACCATTCAACATAGGAGCCATTTCAACATCTCCTCGAATAACCCATTTTCTTTTAACCATCTTGGTAAGGGATTCTAGATCTGGTCTTGCCCATAAAAATTTACCAACTAGGGTGGATTCTAATGAAGACACAGAAAAATCTATTAAAGGATCTAGAATAAATACTTGGAACTCACCTTTCTCCCAGCAATATTTAGTAGTAACCGGCGGGAAGAGAAGTTTTTCATTGGTTTTCTTGTCGAACAGAGAGGACCACTTCTTTTGTTTTGAGTGCTCTGCCTTCTGCTCTTATGAGGATTTTTCCTTTTTTAAACACCCTTTCTCTTTCTCCTTTTCAGTCTTCTGCCCCAACACAACAAGAGAATAAGTCTCCTTTTTATCAGTAGAAAATTTAGATCCTTCATTTTCTTTTTCCTCTCCTGATATCCCTTCTCTGTTAGTACTTCCTTCCTATTTTTCCACCACCATTTTTCCATTCACCTTCCATCCTTCATTTCCCCTTTCTAGAGGGGCATCTTCTTTTAGCCTCCCTGCACATTTAGCTACAGATTCTAGGAATGCTTCCAGCGCACCTAGCACGCCCAGCGCTCCCAGCGCGCCCAGCGCGTCCCAGCGCTT
This sequence comes from Torreya grandis, assembly GCA_037957365.1. Lineage (NCBI taxonomy): Eukaryota > Viridiplantae > Streptophyta > Pinopsida > Cupressales > Taxaceae > Torreya > Torreya grandis. Next base: position 865,989 of record JARHVA010006442.1, on the reverse strand, counting down.
CATTCAAATTTCAAACCATGCAAAGCTTAAATGTTACTTATATGGTAATATGTTGAATTTTTTTATGTTGTTGGAGGTAATTCATTTTATATGTTAAGTTATTAAAGATTTCATTCCTATTTCTAACTTATAGTAATATTTTAATATGAATAATGCAGTATTGATCTTTTGATTTGGTTATATGATCATGCTTGGTAATATGAGTAAAAGTTTACTTCAACATATACATAGTGTCTACTTGATGTAGAAACATAAATATTTTAATTGATAAAGAAAATTAGCATAATGGTTATCATTAATTCATTTAAATAGATACTTATGAACTATTGTAACCATTAGAGGTTGTATAGAACATTGAGGTTTCTTATATGTTTCAGCTAAGCATGTATTATGTGATTAGTCCAATTATACTTGCTACTAGTTTATGCAAAAACATAAATGGAATCCTTTCCCCTAATGCATAACTCAGACATATCTGGTTACATATAAAGGTATGTATATTGAATCTAAAAGTGTTGCTTTCATTTTATCTTTTCATATTAAATGATTTGTAGAATTGAGTAATTTTTTTGAGTTAGTTTATTAAAAGGGCTACCTAGAAATTAATTAATTGAAATTATTAAATGAATAAATATAGAGTTGATTTTGAAACTATCTTAGATTACTCTGATGTATGAATTGTAATGGTTGAATATTGTATTCTACTTCATTTGATGTTGTATAAATGAATGATAACAATATGCATACTTTCTAGTTTTTCCCTAAGAACTACATGTGCTCCCATATTATTCTGATAATTGAACTTATTTGCCTTGACATGCCCAACATTATTTTTGTAAAATTTCCTTAAGTGGAGAATTTTATTTGGGTTCCAATAAAATTGAAACTCAGCTAAAATTCATGTTTGTATGAGTTGTATGCATTTAATTATGAGGAAATCTTCTATTGTTCATGTATTTCTAAATTATCTAGTTCACTTAACTCCTATTGAATACAATCTTAGATTTTACTAGCTCAAATCTGGAACATGAAATTTTATTATACATGTTCATGTTGAAATGTATTACCTTAGATGCTTGATCATATTGGAAAGTGTATAAAGGGAAATGTTTCCTTAATGTTTTTTTTGTTATATGAATGAATTAATGATATAATTTCTTATCATTTCAATAGAATTTTAAGTTAAATTATAACTAGAAAATATTAGAATATACATGAAGTTATATAAGTTAAATATGTTCTTTCCCTTTAACCTTACAATTGATTGTGTAATCAATGATTGTTTGAATATAAATACTCTTGGTTGTAATATGTTTTGATTCTCTTTTATTTTATTATATTGCATTGGCTATGCCAATATTGTGTCATAACATGGATTCAATTATAGGCTACCCATAAAATTTATTTGATGAATACGTTGTTGATCATAACTATATCACTATTAATTTAATCAAATAACAATAACCATACTTATTAATTGAGTGTTGTGTGAACTAAAAAGTAATATGTAGGAAATGGTGTGGTGACCTTTAGGCCAAGAGGTGATTAAAATACATTGATCAATAGAACTTAAAAAATTAACTTTGAAGTCTAGAGTTTCAATCTATTCTTGCTTATGCTATATTTTATGCAATGATATTTCTATTATATGCTTGTGGGAGTTTAACATAAATATGCATGTATTGAATTGATTTCTGGTTATTGTTTATGTTTTAATTTTATAAAATCATACTTGGTTATGATATTATTTTAATAAAGTAGCTTTTACTTTGAACAAAGGCCTATTTAACCTAATTAATAACATAAGTGGTTAGACTTATCCATTTTAGTTAGACTGATCATATAATCTTAACCATCCTTGAGTGGAACTAAGACCCACTAAGGAGAGTTAAGTATTTACCTAAGGTTAAGGACATATAAATGGTCCTATGTGGAATATTGAGTACCACATATGGTGCTTAGGTCTTATCCATGTATGTGTACATTGATATGCCTTGAACCCCATAAACATCAATGAACATAACCTACTTCCCCATATCACCCTTTATATGCAGTTACCTCTATCTAATTACCTTAGTTAACCTTATTTAATTTTGTTTGTACATATGTGAGAGCTCTTAATAATTATCTCTTGCATAATCAAGTGAGGTATTAGGTATGGCACACATCCAAAAATGTACTTTGATGTATAATTCCATTTTCTGGGGGGTTATTTCAAATATGAAATGTCTCTAGTGACTACCTTTAATATATAAGCTCATTGAAGAATTCAAGGTAACCACCTTTAAATATATAGGGGAAAATATTTATGGTGTGCATATTAAATGATTTAAATTATATGGGGGAAAATATTTTTAATGTGCTTGGTGATTGCCTCCAACTATGTGGGGGTAAATGTCTATAGTGTGTCTTATCATCTAGTTGAAGATAAAATAAGTAGATAATATGCCCCCATTTTGAGATTTGTTATGTAATTTAATATCACACATCTTAATATAAAGGAACTAAAAGTACCATTTATAAAATAGGAACCATAAAATTATTGATGTATAATCACAAGATGACATCATTGTTAATTTACATTCATAACACATTTACTTATAATCATAAAAATATGGTATTTATCATTAAAACACATGAATGTAATAAGAGAGTTTGAAAGTATTGATTTGAATGTGTTATAAAAGTGGATATTCCCATGGTGTGTGGATTTTATATAGGTTCTAATTTATATTAATAAACAACCTTGAGACTATCATGCATGATTACTTGTACATACCTATGAATTATTAAAAATAAACAGATATATGTCAAGGTGAAATGAATACAAACATATTAAAGAGATCATGTGTGGATGAGGGGAAATGTTCCTCCTCATATGAGATAAAATAAAATGAAATAATATGGATTCCAAAATGTGTTAGAAAATATCTTACCTTCATCTATGCCCTCAAAATTCTTATATAGATAAGGAGGTTTACAATAAAAATGAATCTCTATCTATTGGGGATATTATCTCAAAATAGAAAAATCTTATTTTGAAGATAAACACTAGAGACATTATTATTTATATTACTTATAAATAAGCTATGTATACTTATGTGCATATACAATTGTTATTATCCATAAATAGTACATCTTAGATAATACAAAAGTGTATGTCATAATATACACTAGGATACCCCATTAAGATTTATTATGATAAAGGATAGATTAATGAAACTAGAATAGACTAAGTAAGCTTATAATATATGTTTATTAATTTTTAAGAAGAAAACATGGTTTCTCAAATATAAGAACAAGACCCACCTCTTAAGAACAATTTAGGAAAAGTGAGCAAGTGCAACAAAACCTCATAAATGGGTCTCGATAATTAGGCCATGTTAGGTACCCATGTACAATGAGTGAATAATTTAAATGATTATGAGAATGAATAAATTAAAGGGTCGATGATTCTCAAACTATACATGAGAAAATATTCAATATTGAAGTATATCATGATGGTTTTAGAAAATTAATGTGTCACATATTTCATTTCTTAAATTCTGATGAATATCAAAAAATAATTTTATATCCTTATGGATGTTATTCAATATTGATATAATAAATGGGTGTTGAGTCACTATAACTAACAAATCAAGAAGCAAATGGTGTTGCATAAAAGTATCTCTACAAAACTATATGATGTGGAGAAGAAACTACACACTAAATTACTAAATAATGTATATTAGATGATTTGTATGAATGGAAGAGATCCACAATGTGCTTGTAAGTACTTTATAATTTATCAAGGATAAACTAAAACAATAAAGTATAACCATCCTCAGTAAAAATCCTTGAAAACACTATAATTGATACTATTTAACCCACTTTTGGATTAATGCTAACCCTATAAAAGATATAAACTATTGTAATAATTTAGATTATAATGTATAAAAATTAAGCATGAATATCAATGTAAAAAATTGAAATTGATTTGGAAATATAGTTTAAAAATATGAAAATGACAATAAAGGGATAATATACTTGTCGGTTAACTACTTTGTGAAGGACTAAAATTGTAAGCGAAGGATTTGGACTTCTATCTATGCTTAGATAGTATCATTAGCCTCATATTAATATAGTCATACATTATGTTCCTAGTTTTAAGATTTTATCTATGTATAATTTTCCTCTATATTTTGATATAAGAAGGTGCACCTACTTATCTTCAATCTCTACATGTGATTCTAATGTCTAATTGTGTGTGTGTCTTAAAAAATTGATTTCCTTCACTTGAAACCCTAGGTCTACTTACAATGATATAATTGGTCCTATAAAAATGGAATAAATGTGGGTGTTGAGTTGAAACCAACCACTCCCCATTTAATTGTTTAGTGTTTCTTACATATCCAATACTTTGAAGATGGAAGTTAAACCACTAGTAGTTCTCCCCATTAGGTGTATGTGTGAAATTAATGATCTTTGAATGTATGAAACCCGTGATATAGATTTTGACACTATGAAAATGTAAAATATGTTTTGTATTTTAGGTACTTCATACTTGTCTAAGACCTTCTCCTTATGCCAATTTTAAAAATTGGTAAGAATAGGGTAATCCCTTTCAATGTGTAGTTGTGTGTAGATGTATGACAAATAAGTGATATATGGTTAGTAAGATTATAATTATTTTGTATTTATATCAAACTCTTTGAGAAATTTATCATGTTATCAACATGATAGGAAGATGGTTCAACCCATACAAATGATTTTATTTTGAAATATGAAAGTCACTGAGTGAAGGATGAAACTATCATATTTGGATAGTTCTATTTGAGCTTGATGTTTTTATCTAAGAGACATGAATATTGATTTGATGATTTGGATATGTTTGAGAATGATAGTTTATTAGTTTATCACAAACTATGGGAATTCTTGTAGGTGACTAACAACATATTATAAGGATTGAACCCATTGATAACATGTGGATGTGAGATAATGGAGAATTACAGTCATATATGTACACATAAGTTATGTAGGGTGAAGGTATCTCAAATCTAAGATTATACTAGATTTAGTATCAAATATTGTAAGTCTTTTATTATATTATCAAAAAGAAAAATAAATAATAGAGTAAAAGGATAAATATATAACTGACTATGTATAATAAAGTTTATCTTTGGGAGATGCTCTGAATATGCAATCTGCTCCAAGAAAACCTACAATGAATAAGTAGAAGTCAATGTCCATAAAATGAAATATAAAATTTGAACAATATTTGACATTTTAAAATTTAAAAAAAAGAAAGGAGTACACTTGTATCTGGGTGAAATCATGTTTCCCTATTACTTATTGAAGATGATATTTCATTATTAAAGCATTATACAATGGTTCTTGTATTGCCTAATTTGAATTCTAGGGGTTAGATAAAAAATCAAGAACAATCATGTCTAAGTTGTCTCCCTAGCCAAATCAAACAAACCTCTAATTGGAACTAAAAATAAGGTCAATTGAATATAAACTAAATGAAACATAAATATCAACTTTACACTTCAAATTTACATGTAAGAGACTCCTCTTTGACATTGTATATTTATCTCAAGATTCTTGATGTTGAATGCTTGATGCTTGGTATGTTGGATTACTCTATGAAGCTCAAGATTTATAGCAGTATAATGGCATGAAGATTCTTATATTTTCTTGATAGTTGATGATTGTATTAAGGTGGTGCAACTATGGAAAAAAGTTGATAGTTATTTGATGAATAGATTGGATGAGAGATTCATATATTCTTTATTTTATATGGGTGTGTATATGAATTTATACGAGGTTAATGGGAGAATGGAGGGCTAGGATTTATTCATGTGAGATGAAAATTAATGGCTAAGAATTAGTGTGAGGATTTTATACTTGAAAATAAGAATCAAAAATTCTTACAAATATCTAGAGGGTTGGGAAGTGGCTCAATAAGGATTATAGGATTCTAAAGATGTGTTAGGGGATTCTAGTTAGAGGTTAGGCTAATAAATGAAGATTAGATTTGGACTAGTGATGTGATTTTTGGGAGGGTTAGTGGGGGTAGGTTAGGGTAGGGGAGTAAGAATTTTAAATTAATGAAATATTTTGAGAGATTACTTAGAAGTTAATTTGGATGTTAAAAGGGTGGTTAATTGACACAAAGGGTGGTGTAATGTACATATAAGGTTTAGATAGTAAAAGAAATGTTAGGGGGATGTAAGTAGTATATCAAAATAAATTATGGATTATGGTTTAAAAGTGATTAATAAGTGGATTAGTTATGGAATGAGGATGAAATTAGTCATGTTGAAGGAGTGATGAATTTTAGATGTATACATTTACCTCTCTTTAAAAGGTCAATGTGAATGAAATAAGTGATGTCATGTCAAATAAATCAAAGAACACATTGTTAATAAATTAATAAAACTTAAACTGGGTGATGCCCCTTTAGGGGTCATGAAGGGAGGAAAAATATAGTGGGGGTATATTTTGGAATAATGTCCTCCACACTTATAGAGTTATCCAAATTGGCCAAAGCACATAGTTATAAGATTTAGATTCATAGTTGTGGCAAAATTATATACATTAGTACTATTTTTATACATAGTTTTATTGTGATACATATCTAAGATGAATATGTTATGAAACATATGTCTAATATTACAAAATCCAAATTAGTTTCATATTCCAAAACTATTTTATGTACTATTACCATATCACAGACTTTTGTGTATTGATACTCACAGACTTTTATAGAATTTTATTGGTCCAATCTACTTCATTAGTTGGTTCACTTTTGGTATGGTTGAGTTGATAGAATCACTCAATCTCACAAATTTTTTAGGTTGGACTGGATCATCTAGCATCACTAGGTTATAAATATCATTGGATTGCTTGGTTGAGATAATCTCAACTGCTAGGTGAAAACTCACTTTTGCTCCAAATTTGGGGGCATGTGCCTCTCTCTCTCTCTATTTATATATAAGAGAGAGAGACAGAGAGAGAGAGAGAGGCACATGCCCCCAAATTTGGAGCAAAAGTGAGTTTTCACCTAGTAGTTGAGATTATCTCAACCAAGCAATCCAATGATACTTATAACCTAGTGATGCTAGATGATCCAGTCCAACCTAAAAAAATTGTGAGATTGAGTGATTTTATCAACTAAACCATACCAAAAGTGAACCAACAAATGAAGTAGATTGGACCAATAAAATTCTATAAATGTCTTTGAGTATCAATATGCAAAAGTCTGTGATATCGTAATAGTACATAAAATAGTTTTGGAATATGAAACTGATTTAGATTTTGTAATATTAGACATATGTTTCATAACATATTCATCTTAGATATGTATGACACTAAAAATATATATAAAAATAGTACTAATGTATATAATTTTTCCACAACTATGAATCTAAATCTTATAACTATGTGCTTTGGCCAATTTGGATAACTCTATAAGTGTGGAGGACATTATTCCAGAATATGCCCCCACTATATATGGAAAAATGTAATAATTTATATAAGTAACTATGTGGAGGATATGTTTATAAAACATGCCCCCATTATAAACTAGGAATGTTGAACACTAGATATATGTGGAGGACATGCTTTCAAAGCATGCCCCCATTAAATCTAAGAACTGATATAAGTACCATTTAATAAATGAGTGTGAAGAAAATGATTCTAAATCATGACCCCATCAAATATAAAAATTGTGACTGTATGGAAGTCATGCCCATATGACATGCCATTACTAAATTTGAAAATTAATATAAGTACCATATACAGAATGAGTGTGGATAACATGCTTCCAAAGAATGACCCCATTACTAAATCTAGAAACTATGCCAAGTGTGGAGAACATGCATATATGACATAACCCCACTAATATGCCCCTATTTTAGGTGAGGGAAAGATAAGAACTAGTAGTTACCTCATCTTAAAATGATAAGACAACTATATAATCTATAAATGTAACCATGTATCCTATTAAAAAACATGTCTAGGTATAAATAGCATTATGAGACATAGAACCAATGTCATCACATGTAGGCCTAAGATGCATGATAAATATTATGTAAATGTATAGATATTAATAGTGCAAGCTCAAAAAGCAAATAAGCACACACACAAGAGCACTAAAAAATAAGTCAAAAGGTAATGTTCTAAGGAGACCGCAAATAAGTGGTATGTTTAAATGCTGCACAATCAAAGGGGCATGACTTAGTAAAATGTTCAAAAGAGGCAAGGATGACATATTCAAATGTCTATACAATAAAAAATAACATATGTAAATGTCAATGAAAACATGCATAAGCACGAGGGCCATAAACAATAAAGCATATTCAAATGCTCAAAAAAGTAATACAATATCAAGGCAAGACACTCAAGGAAGTGCATAAAGTAAATCATAAACATGTCATAGTATCCCATGAATCCAATGTGTTAGGAAAAAATATCAAGTGTATAGAATATCAAGTACCTTGTGTAAGATATAATCATGGATAATAGGGATGTGTAAGTACATATGTAAGCTCAAACATGATAATGTAGAGTGATCATTGAATCATATAATCTATGTGTATAAATATCAAATAAGAAGATGCACCTAATGTCCATATGACATGGGTAGAGGGAAAACCCAAAATCTAAAATAGGAATGTATCATGTGTTTGTGTATGCTTGTATCACACTTAAGTAAAAATGTGACACATGTATAAATACAAGTAACTAAATATGATATCCATCAACATGGAACTAACATATAGATACCAAGGAGCTAATAGAACATGTAAGTGCAAAAAATGTTTTTGGATTTTTTTGGATGTTTTTAATTTGTTATTATTTGTGAAAATTTTTACATAGGTTTAATCAAGTAAATCCTCATCCTCAAAAGGTGTAGGGCCACTTGAAAATGATTTTAAGATTTTTTTATATTGATTTAGTGTCATCATTTTGATGTTTATATGTAATGGTTCAACTAAATCTAATGGTACAGTCAAATAATCATGTCCATCATGTTGTATGCAAATCTATGTACCCATATTATGGAAGTTTACTTACATGTTTATAGTATATATTTTATAATTCTACTCAACTAGCCAATTTTAATTGAACTTTAGTTTTAAATGTGGTTCATGTGTTGATATCCATATAGTTGAAGTTTCAAAACATGGGCTAAATGCAATGGGTAACTGAATGTATCCTTGATATTTGGGATCCAAGGGAGAATATATTAATTCATTTATAATATGTCCATTCATGCAAGAAATGTAGTCCCACAAGTTATATCCCACTTTTTTGGATCAAACCTGATATGGTGGTAATATACCCCATCAATAATAGCAGTAATAGTTAAATTTTCATGCTTTTTTGATTTGAGGTATACTTATCTTTTGAAAGATAATAAATATTTTTACTTTTTCTTATTGTGGACATATTGTACATACATCCTTTGTTCTTATATTATTGTATTAGATTTTACAATGTCATACATTGATTATTAATATGACCAATGATCTAATGGTAATTATAATATGATACTCCCTTGATAGGTAATAGTCTACTATTTGATATATGTATGGTACAAGTAAAGAAATCATTTTATGTTCAAATAAAAAAGATAATATGACATTAGTGGTATCTTGTTTCATTATGATATGTAGTATTTAGGGTAAAGCCTTTTAAAAAGACTCCACATTACTCACATGATGTATCTTGTTTAATTATAATGTGCTTTGTTGATGCTGCTTGAACTTTAACTTATGAAAAAATTACTAAGTATGGGAACCTTGCTTATCTACCTGGAAGGCCAAATTTGCATAGTCATATATTTTACATTGATCACTCGTATGATCTCAAATTTAGACCATATGATCTCATATAGGATAATACAACCATGTATAAAACTAATCCTAAAATATTTACATGTGCAAGCTATAATTCTATTAATCTGCTCACTCAAATTTATCTACCATAGAGCCAACAATGTAAAGAATTGCTTGGAAGGCCAACTTTTCAGATGCAAATATTTTGACACACTTTGGCATATGATATGAAATTTAGCATAAATAAAATAGGCATAAAACTAAACAGAACCATATGATCAACTTATCCTTAAACATCCACACATGTAATATATTCCATTGTCAACCTACTTACTTATTTCTTTCTTGCTTCTTACAAATATGTATAAGTATGGGAAAACACTATCAAACTACCTAGGAACCCAACTTTACATTTGCATATATTTTGATGCACTTTAATGCATGATATAAAATATAGTGTATAATATCTAATAATAAATCTGATCACAACCATATGACTAACTTGCCTTGACTCATCAACACATGGCAATGGTGATGTCATCAACTGCCGACTCAAATTTTCTACCGCTGGACCTAAAGTGTCGAGATGAAAACAATGATCAAATAGATAAAATTCACTCATACACACAAGCACTAAAATCATATAAAACCCCTAATAAGAAACCTTTCACATCCTTAAATCACCATGCTCATCCTTGAACATCTCTAATCATGCTAAAACTGAAGATTAACCAAGCCATCTTCAAACATAGTAAGACAAACATATTGCACACTTTGTCATTGTAACTTAGAATATCAAGGAACTTCATCCACTCACCTAGACACCTACATGAAATCAGCATTATTTCACTAAAAATTCTCTAAAAATCTCCCCATTTATCAATTATGTCAATAACCATCATATATAGGAATATATAGCTCACTTTCTTTCTCTCTCTTCAATCACTCTCACAATAAGAACTTTTTCCTTCTTTGACATAATGACAAAGTGAGAAAAATTTGATCATAAGGACTTGAAAATACCATCAATAGGAGAATACCACCTTATAAATATGATATAAATTCCCCCTTATCTTGAGCCTACCTCATCTTGCCTTGACAACTTTCTCTTGCTCCATGACAACACTCTCTTTACCTAAGCAGTACAACCAATGAAGAAAGAACACATAAAATATACTAAAATATGATGTAAATTACCAAGAAACATATTATAGGGACTACCACTAAGATTTTTAAGCCATTTTATCACATGAACATCTTCAAATCTCCATACACCATGAAGATCCACCATACAAGCTTACTAGCCTTATCTATCAATCTACCATAAGGAACACTAATATAAATTCATACCACTCACAAAATAGGAAACATGATCTAAACCAAACTAATAACTCTCCTTCAAATAAACATACCTTTATCTTTTGGAGAAACATAACAAAAGGCACTCTTCTTCTCACTAGGCCTATCTAGTCTCCTTCTATCCCTACTTGAAACTTGCAGAGCCAATAAATTTTAATATTCACACATTCAAGACCTAAAAAATCATATCTAGAGAAATATCATATACCACCTCAAGCATATAAATTTTCATTACCTAGATCATCCTTTGCAACATGCCTCCTTCACAAACCTACTAGCCAATTAGGCCTCCATCTTGACAAAAACTTGAATAACTTAAAATCCACAAACCTTATGATCTTTTTGAATATTTATTTGACAACCCATTTTTCCCATTAAACCTATTAAGAATCCTAAGAATCAATTCATAAGGCAGACCACTTTTCTATCATAGCCCAAAACCCTAGAAACATAAAAAAATAAGGTCAATAAACCTTCTTTTGGTCAATGCACACCTCTAAAACTTATTTCACACTTGACACCCATCACACACTTATGGACCAATATTTTAACCTTCACACCTTTGGGAGACATGACTTCCTATAACCCATTTTAGGCCTACTTGTCCTTAATCCAAAAATTAAGAAAATCAAGAGCACTAAAAATATTCAATTTGCCTTCAACACACCTTTAGACTAAAAAAACACTTGAATCACATCACAAAAAAGTGCACAAAACTTTTTGAGCACCAATATATACTTGACATTGCATCAAACTCATTATGCCATCTAGAAAAACCCATTCTGACCCTGCATAATAGCTCCATCACAAACCTCTAGAACAAGCTCATGATCTTGTTGCTCCCCCTTAACTAAATACATTATCTAATTGACATTATCATATTGAGCACAAAACTTGATTATCCACAAGAAAATATGTCTCCTAAGAAGCATAGGTAGAGGCACCCTACTTCATAATGTCCTAAAATAATGTGAAACTAGGAGTTGCCCACAACTCCTTATATTCCTTCTCCTCCTTGGTCATCTAATACTTGTAGTTCTTCTTCTTTTTCTTATTATTAAGAGAATAAATATTCTTAACAACTGAAACATTATCCTTCTCTTATAAGATTGAATTAATAATCATGACATACCTTTTCATCTGAAGAATCTTCCTTGTAGCTTGGAACCTCATCATTCTCAATATGAGTAGACAATGAGAGCCTTTGGCACTCTTCAACTTCTGAAGTATTCTCCACCATATAAATAAATTACTTGGACCTATAGTCCCATCATGACTCATACTTGTCACCTTTGGCTTCTATGTGTTAACTTACCTTCTTCCTTGCACTCTAGGAGCCTGATTGAACTCATTTTGACTTGATGCCATTTGTTTGAAAAATATAGCAATGTGACCTCTTTGTTGAAACTTGAAGAATACTATACCTTTATCAAGAAATATATATTTCCTTAACTTATTTGGACAAAAAATTTCAGTGTGTCCTATGTCATGACAAAAGAGACAACCTCCTCTTTTTGAAGAGGACTCACTTTGTCTAACCTTATGTGGACAATGATTTAAAAAGTGGCCCAAAATAAGATAGTTAAAGCACTTAACTCTATTCATAAATGTTTACTGATGACCCCCATCATAGTTCCATGCAAACTCATTTTGAACATGTCTCTTTCATTCTATAGCTTTATGCCAAAATTGATTCCAAGTGTAATAGTAAGCATTGACTATTGAATACCTCATGGCATTAGGTTGTCTAGTATGACTTGTCTTAATTATATTTTCACCATCATTTCTTTAATAATTTTTGACATTCAAGGGTTGAACCTACTTTCTCTTGTTGACCTTCATGTCAACTTTAGACTCTTCTTTTAAACCCAATCTAGATCTATCACTAGATATTTTTTGACTCTTTAGGAGATCATCAAGATCATTATAAATTTTATCAAACTTGACAAATAATTTCACCTTATTTTCATATTTCTCTTACTCATATTTCAAAGACATAATCTCAAAATCATACCTTGGTCATTCTTCTTGTTTGGCACTTAGACTTTCAGACATAGATTTCAACTTAGAATTAAGAAACTTGACAACACCTTCATTCTCCCTAAAGTCTTTATCCAATCATTCCTCGAACACACTAAATTTATCCATATATTTTTTTTGAATTTATATTTCATAATCTTATTTATCTTCTTCTCAATATTTAGTTATTCAAGAGCATTCATCAATACAGTCTCATAATCTACCTCATATTCATGATCATCTGAATCATTCCCAAGTAGACACCTAATGATGTGAATAATCTCATTCCTTAGCCATTAATAGGGATTCATCTTCAATAGGAACATCATATTCATGATCATATTTTGAGTCAATATCTTCACTCTCATCTAATAAGCTGCACTCTTCTTTAGTGTAGATACTCTTTTATTTTTGAAGGACTTCTTTTTGTTGATATACTTTCTAAATCCTTTCTTCCTGCATGTCTTCTTGTCTTCATATTATCCATCATCATGATTTTTATCACCATTATTCTCATGATTATGAGGGAACATATGAGAAAAATGTCCCATCTCTCCATAATTGAAACATTTGAATGGTAATTTACCCTTATACTTCCCTGAGCCTATGTTTAATTTCTTAGTAATCAAATCAATTATTTCATCCTCATCAGTGTAATATATGCCATCATCTTTGGGTTTATTACCTTGGAACTCATTCATAGGCTTCATCTCTATCTTTAATGTTGCTTCCTTATTTGGTGGTATATCATCATTTACTCTCATCTCATAAGCAGTAAGGGTGCCATGCAATTGATCCATCTTCAACTAAGTAAAATCATGACTTTATTATATAGTAGATACTTTTGGATCAAATTTTAGGGATAGGGACATTAATACCTTTTATCCTCTTCAATATTCTCTCAAAGACCTTTGATGATGTTCATAGTCTCATTAACTCTCTACAGAAAGGATGCCATAGAATCTTCTTCCTTCATCTTGAGACATTGAAATTGCCTTATGTGAGTCTGTAACTTAGAAAGCTTAACCTTTGAATCTCCTTCATATATGATATAATTTTTTTTCCATATATATTTAGTAGATTTATAATGGATTACATTAGTAAACTTAATCTTTGTAAGACCATAAGTGATGACATTCATTACTTTAGAGTTATTCTCAAATAGTTTCTTATTTACAACACTAGATGTAGTAGTAGTAAGAGTAACATAATCATCTAGAACAAATTTACATACATCAAACCCTAGGGACTTGATGTATGTCCTCATCCTTTCACACAAAAAGCATAATTAGATTCATTCAACATTGGTGCTTGCTTAGTAGAGAAACTTCTTTGATGACTATCCATATTGTACCTTGGATCACCTTCAAGCTAGCAAGCCTTTACCAAAGGACCTACTCTTATACCAATTATTAGAGGTACAATCATTGAGAGGGGGTGAATCAATGAGCCTATAAAATCCAACTTTAATTTCAATCATTTTAAATTCGTAATCAATTACCATAAACATTCATGAAGCATACACATAATTCATAACAATGAGCAAGAGAGACAATGCAAGATCAATCACATAACACATGACATATGTGGAAAACCCTCTCAGGGGAGAAAAACCATTATAACCTATAATTATACTAATATCATAAATTAATAATAACCAATGTATACCAGCTATAACTGATCAAGGAACTACAATCCCTTATTTAGTGAGACTATAATCCCATAAGGTGCTACCACACCTATATAGCTAAGTTCTAACAACAACTAGACCTTTATCAAGTTTCACCTTGCAAGGAGGCAATAACCCCCTTAGATTTTTAGAAACCAAAATTACACCTATGAATACATCCACCTTTGAACTGATGTCTTCAACACTTGATGATGGACCTCTAATTATCACTCTTCACCTTTTCTCACACTCATTCTACAAGATCACTATTATACTAACAAAATTATGACCTATAAGTCATATAAATAGTCCTCAATCTATTATTCTCTTCAACTCATCCACAAGGCACCCACCATTTCCTTCATATCAATACTTTCAAATGCACATTCCACATATAAGTCCTTATATAATCTCTTATAATTCTAGAAACCAACACATTTAGTTTCAGCATTTATAGATCTATCATGATTATCAACATCTTCATCAGCCATTAGGCATGCATTAACCCTTAATACATTTATCATATTAAGACATAACTCAATACAATCTTCATAGGTTAGCCATAACATCTATGGGTCACACTTAAGTAGATACACCTTTCAATTAGGCCCTTGAAGCTCTTATAGGTCTCCTAGAGACCTATTCACCCATTTAAAAATCATAAAGAAAAAAAAACATAGGACCACTTTCAATTACATGGGTCCACTCCTTATGTCCCCTTCTAAAATGATCACAATCAACTCTGCTCACCTCTGTGTATGCTAAAACAACTCAAACATAGACTTGGTAGATAGGAACATCATGAATGAATACATAGTCAAATTATTAATATTTTTTCATACTATATATAAATTTTCAAACCTTCATAATTCACATATATGGTCCTCATAGAGTCTACAACACTCCCAAATAGCTAAGTCAATAAGATATTAAAACAACATGAGGACAAACTCAAACAATCTTCTCAGGTCACTTATAGAATATACATGAACACATAGTCAAAATTTAACCTTCATAACTATGTTTATACACACTTTCATATCTTCAAATATATATTTCCAAATGTACCTTGGATTCCTCTACAAGTTCACTTTTTACACCATGAGAAAATTCTACATAGATCGAAAGATATGGCCAAAAAATAGAGCACTAGTTTTTTATTTTGTTAAATTCAAATATTCAAATGCAAATGGTCACATTTAAACTTTGAACACTATGCTCACATCTCATATCCTCACTGCTAAGATTAAACATGCACCATCAATCTTATTGTAATGAATTTGACCTTTACCTTTCATCACTCATAATTAGATATTCATCTTGACTTTTTGACTTAATACATTTCATCTATCTCCTATACACAGCTCAATCTTTAACAATGTTAAACAATTGTCACTTTGAGCTCTTAACTTTAAATCACACCATGAATCTCTATCTGTATAATCACCCACTCACCATTGATCCTTGGAAGATGTTATATCTTTATATGTACTCAAAATTAAATATTGAACACTTGGCACCATCTCGCTACTTCCTAACATCTTAGATTAATGTGATCCATTGATGTTTCTCAAACTTTAAATTTTGAAAAAATGAATAAGTATGGGAACCTTACTTATCTACCTAGAAGGCCAACTTTACATAGTCATATCTTTTACCTCACTCACTCGCATGTTATCAAATTTGGACCATATAATCTCCTCATATAGGATAATCCAACCATGTATCTAAATCCTCTTGAAACCTTCACATGTGTAAGATATAACACCATTAAACTACTCACTCTATTTTTTTGCCATAGAGCCAATAATATTAAGAATTATCTGGAAAGCCAAATT
Source organism: Torreya grandis (assembly GCA_037957365.1). Lineage (NCBI taxonomy): Eukaryota > Viridiplantae > Streptophyta > Pinopsida > Cupressales > Taxaceae > Torreya > Torreya grandis. Next base: position 849,277 of record JARHVA010006442.1, on the reverse strand, counting down.
TGCACATGAATATCTTTTGATGTGCTTTGGTACATGATATAAAATTTAGTATAAATTAGATAGGAAAAAAAATTAATAAACCCACATGATCAAATTATCCTAAAACATACACACGTGCAAGATATGTCATCACCAACTTGCTTACTTGGCTCTTTCTTGCCTCGTGAAAATTTGGCTAAGTATGGGAAAACACTATCAAACTACTTGGGAACCCAACTTTGCACTTGTATATCTTTTGATGTGTTTTAGTGTATGATATAAAATTTATAACATAAGATCTAGGCACAAATTTTATCACAACAATATGACCAAATCCACTTGACTCATCCACACATGGCAATGGTGATGTCATCAAACTGCCTACTCAGATTTTCTACCATTGGACCTAAAGTGTCTAGATGAAAACAATGATCAACTAGATGAAATAAAATCATACACACAAGCACTCAAATCATATAAAACCTCTAATAAGACCCCTTACACATCCTCAAATCACCATACTCATCCCTAAACATCTCTAATCATGCCAAAACTAAATATCAACCAATATAACTTTAAGCATAGTAGGATAAGAACATTACACACTTTGTCATTGTCATTTAGACTATCAAAGAACTTCATCCACTCACTTAGACACCTCCATGACATAATCATGACATCATTGATAACTCTCCAATAATTTTCCCATAAACCAAGGGCCTCTTACCAATATATGTGCATTATCTTCATCATTGGTACATTTGATCAGGGAAAAGCATTGCTAAGTGTTGAAATATCCAAAGACCCTCTTAAATTCTAGTGGATCCTAGCCCAACCCCTAAAACATTCTATGTTAGGTCATGGACCAATAAATTTTCCCACCAAATAAGAAGACCACCATAAAGAAGACTTAGTTTTTAATTCATCTGGAACAATAATATGAAGTCATCTTGAATCTTTTGATATAGGTAGATTTGAAACTACATAGAATTCCTTGTATTTACCTATCTTTACTTTGATCTTATTGACACATGAACATTTACTAGGGCTTACCAAATGTCTATAAAATCTTGATGCTACTAGTTTATCCCCCATCTGAGAATATTTGGTAAAGAGTGATGTATTACTAACATTTCCATTAGGAGTAACATGTTGATTCATGAAGTTTTTTAATGAAGACATATGTCAAGGCACACTCTTTAATCCCAAATCCATGAGCTACAGTTCTAATCCACCTGGGTCCCTCTCATTGTTACCAGCCACTTCTTGATCTATCTAAACCTAAATGCTAAACCTAAATGCTATCCTAGATACACAAATGTTATCAAGTATTAATTATTATATTATAAATTTTAGATTGAATAAAAAAATACAAAGATTAAAAATAAAGTGTACAAGTAGCATCTAGTGTAATGAACCATTGGCATAAGGAACCAAGATGACATGTTTGTCATATTATATTACAAAAATGACAGAAAGTATAAAATATGAAAAAATATATCCATAAAATGCCTAATCAAAGACAGTTAAATGAATAGATATAGATAAATAGATAAACATATATAATTAGATAAAGATATGTATGTGATAAAAATATGTTCAAATAAATAAAACATCATCAAAGATCATACAAGTAAAATGAACACACAAGTATTTACATGAAAATTATGTGATATATTAATTTTTATGTGATTAATGTCTTGTTAGTTATCATGTATAAAATCCATGAGATGGGTGATTGATTGACAATCAATGTTCCTTGTTTAATTTCCACCTAGGTAATGATATATGATGTGATATTAGATTTTATAGATGATTGACTAAAGGATAGACATAATGATTTGGATTTTAGACAAGGATATTGATTTTTATGAGGACAAGGTTTTTGCTTAGGACATAGGATAAGATGATTGGGATATTTTATATTTTTTGGATTTTATGACTTTTAGGGTTTTTCATGATTTTATGATTTTTAATAATATATATGTACAAAGGGTTCACTATCAAAGGGGAAATCCAAGCATAAAAACTAAGATGAATAATAATTATGAATGTAATGATGAAAGGATTTTGGATGATGCTTTAAAAGAGATGAATGTCTATGAGGAATGGATTAGGGATATCCAAGGACCACATTGAATGGGAATCAAATGCTAGTTGTCAAAGTGAAACTTAGAGGACATTTCAAGATATTTACAAAAAATGTCTCAAGACTTCTTCCACTTATCTATAAAGGTCAATATGGGAAAAAAATGGACTTAATAATATGGAAAATAGGATGGCACAAGATGTTTAGGATGGATGTAGGATGGATAAAATTGGTTGTAGGATGAGTATTTTGATGTAGCTAAGGATGCCCCCAATTTTTGAGGTACTTGTAGACAACATATTATTACTCATGACATAAAAAATTGGTTTTCATCATGGTACTTTCCTAAGCCAGCAAAAAATTAGTTTTTACCCTTAGATGAATGATTGCTTTTGATGGCATATCAATTTATAGGAAGCATACAATATACATAGTGATGATGAATTTTTGATCTCCAATAAATACCAATTTTAGAAGCTTTTTTGATATGTTGGTATTGTCAATGTTGGATCTAATGATGCCATTGTGATATTTTTTTATTATTAACTTGACTTTGTCTAGACATATTAACAAGGTGTATTTGTATCCGCTATGAAATACAATGTCACTTGGGAGAGTGATGTATAGTATGGATTGGATCATGGATTTTAATTTTTGGTGGTGTATAGGATTTTGATGGATGATAATATTGATATGGGATGTATAATTATCAAGAGAACATAAATTGGGACTAACAGTCACACATGCCATTGGTGATTCTAGATTATCTAATTATGCTTTATGTGACATGATTATGTACCTTGTGGTGTTAAATACATTAAGATTCTTCTATTATATTATCTAACTATTTTGAGGACTATTGATTTCTCTAATATTTATTATGTCTTGATCAAACGATGCAAAGCTAATTTATTCATCTATTGTCAGCTTATTGAGGTTGTTACCAATAAACTCCTCTTAACTTTTTACTTGATATTTATTTAAATTTACCACTAGTGCCTCAATGAGGTTTTTACTAAGAGTATTTATTTTTTTATTTTCATCACTATTTTTATTTTGATTTCCCACTAGCACCTCAAGGAGGTTTTCACTAGGGTATATTGATCTTTGATTTGGTTGATTATTTGATTTGTCTTGATGGAGGGAATCTTATTGCTCTCTAAGATATGTTGTTATATTGTATTGATTTTATGATCTACTAATTGGATAATATATTAGGTCCTCATAAATTTTTAAATTGACGTGTCACTATAGAAGGAGTCCAACAATCTATGATTATGTCAGTCCCAATTGATGGTTATAGGAAATTAAATATTAGGATAGAAGAAATGATTAGAGATATTAAAATGATGGGGGTTATAAATAAAAGGATTGGTGATGTTGATGAAAGTATTGGTAATATTGATGAAATGATTTAGGGTAGCATAATACTTATAGAGGATAATATGAGGACCTATTTATATGACGTAAATAACTTCCTCAAGAGTCATGGAAGGATAACTAAGATTATTGTAATAATATAAAAGAGGTGTATATTTGATGTTGTGATATATATTTATTGTAGTGTGGATGTTGATGATGATATTGATTCTAATGACAATGTTGAGAATTATGCTGATGTTGTGATGATACTAATAGAGGATGTTGATATTGATGCAAATGTTGATGATGAATCTAATTATGATGATGACATTGATGTTAGATTTTATTATGTTTTTGATGTGGTTTAATATGTTGTTATGATGGAGGATGTTTGAATTACATTTCCCAAAATTTCCTTCTTCACTTTTCACTTAGAAATGTAATATTTGGGATGAAGGGATTACCAAAAATGGATGCTTTTATGTGATTTTAGAAATATGGACTGCTAGTTAATGATATGTTCTTCAAATTTAGGCTTATTAAAGATGGGTTTATCAAATATTGGTGGATTAAATATAGGCTTATCAAATATAATATTTTCAAAGGTAGGTGAATGATCATATAGATACTCATCAAATATGAATTTATCGAGGATAGGTTCATTTTCTTGATCTTTTTTTAAAAATGGATGAGTTTGGTCATGATCTAGAAAGGAATCTTGGAATATCCACTCATGATGACTCTTAGATGCAAATGTATATGACTCAATTTTTATGTCACTATGGTTGATCATATCTTGGTTGCAATCTTTGAATTTGGAGCATATATTAATGGAATGCCCCTAGATTTTATGATATTAACAATATTCACCCTCTCTATATCAAGAGGGATTAGGATTGGTCAAATCAAAAAGTTTGGTGCATGATTAGATGATCATATTTTCCACATATAGTTGATAAAATATGGATTTCAAACATTCATTGAGAATAGTATACTATCTCCTTTCACAACTCTATTTGGACATGGGAGCATTAGATTATGGATTATATGATTATATTTAGTGTAGTGATGGTAGGACTTAGTTGGATGATTTTATTTATTGTGGTTCAAGGACCAAATTGGTATTAGATAGGGTTTTTAGGATAGATTTTCCTTTTATAGTGTGATAGGGGATGTCATGATCAAGGCTATCATTGATGGATGGAAATTTTAATTGTGATTGGCTAGTGCAATGGATAATTTTATGTTGATTTTTATGTTGTTGTGTTTAAATTTTTTTGCTTATGATGGAAATTAGGTTTAGGGGATTAGAATTTCTAGGAACTTAGGCACCTATTTTAATGAGCCATAAAAATACAACATCATTGTTTTCAAAAATGTATTTTTTGAATTGAGTTATATCCAAATCTATTATGGGTGTCATGGATAGAGACAGGAGAAAGGATAGATGTTGTGATTCATTATCCCCAATCTAAAAGGATATGTGATTGAATGGAAATATTAGGGAAATTATTGTGGGTTGGTTGTATTAATGGATAAAATTTATAGATTTAATTTATTTTATGAAGACTTGATTTAGATTGATTCAAGTTTGACTTTGGATTAATTTGATGTGAAACATTTATCTTGATTAAATTAAACTTGGATTTGATTAGGGTATAACAACCCTTGATGTTGATTATATGTTTGGACTTAATGAAAAGCTATGATAAGCTTTTGGATTTGATTTTAGGTTGTTTATATGTAACCTTGGACTTGAAAGACTATATTGATTAGGGTTTAAAAGTGAACTTAGATGATGATGGGGGCTAGGTTTGACTAGTTAAGTGATGTTTTTTGAAAATTTGGTAACCCTTAATAGGTTTGATTGGTTGCCTAGGTTATAGGTGACCTTAGAAGAAGATGGACTAGTTTGACTAAGCTAGCTCAAAGGATTTAATGAGTTTGATTTGATTGGATAAAATATATGTTTGATGATATCAAATGATTATTTTATTAAATAATGTGATTTGGATAAATATGATTATTGGATTGGATTTAGGATGTTTTAATTTTATATTTAGATTAACTAGATGGTTGAATTGGATTAAGTAAATTTATTAGATTGGATATTAATTTCGATTGATGAGGTGTTTTCAAATTGTATTGGATGTAGGATTTAATAAAGCTTAGGTTGGTTGTCATATGTGATCGGGGATGACTATAAGCTTGGTGTGATTGGGGTGATTGGTTTGATAAGTGTGGATATGGACAAGCTTATATTATAGGTGACGTTATTTATATTGTATTGATGGAATATTTATGAGATTAGACATTCTTTAAGATGTTGACTTGTTGGGGTTGGATAAAGAATTTTGTTCGATCCATGTTTGGACTATGGGATGACAAGGTATGTTCAAATTAAGGGACATTGATGTTTAATTAATTTTAGTTTTGTTGGTTTGGATCAAGTTATTTTTTGATTTAATATTATAAAAAAAAATGGGTCTTGAAAATGCTCAAACAAGGTCAAATAATCCACAAGCGTATGCTAGTAGATATGGGTGTGCAACTCAATTAACAACCCATAAATATATTCTTGTAAAGTAGTGAATAGGTTGGTCTCCCAACCCTCGCTCTAGGTTTGTATGTGGTGAGTGACCTTAGGAATGAATTTTCACCTAAAATTATAGTTATTTGTAGTTTAAGATCTTAATCAATGATTTACAATGCTCTTTAGGGGCATCCCATAAATTTCTCAAGGTACAAGGGGCCCAAGTTTGTTGTAATTAAATAAAATTTCATTTTAATGCAATGAGTGTTATTTGAGATCACCCTATCCTTAGATTATCCATATAACTATCTTATGGTCTATTTTTATCCTTTTACAAATTTTGTGTGTGTCTATACCATGCCTAGATATACCAAGAGCCATATTGATCCATCACCTAAGTATCCCTGATTTTTTTCACATGTACTAACAACCTGGACAATAGTGTATCCCCATTATTCTATATAGCACATTTCACTAATGGTAAATGGGGTAGTGATATTAAAGCTCATCTTTCCTTACTCCTGATGGATATATTTCCACTTCTCAAAGCATCTTATGGTCATCTTAGACTCATTCCATGTCTCGACAAGCATCAAAAGACTATATAAAGACCACTCATTCATTTATTAGATAGATGGTAATTTTTATGAACAAGATCATAAATGGTTATTTAAATTAAGGTTATTGATCCTTATTTTCCCATATTTATCCATACATCCATTTAAATTATCCTAGAGATCAGTTTTACTCAAGTTTATAGTCTTAATTCACACTCAAAGTATTTAAATTGGCATTCATACTTAGGCATACTAGCATCAATCTCACTTGCACCAACACATAAATTAAGATAACTACATCAGTCTTAATCCTCTTTAGAGTTATTGGTATGTATACAACAATCAACACATGGGGTGTTGAGATCACACCCAACCTACCCTACTAACCCCATTCTTCTTTTGCTTGTATTCATTAAAACCCTGACAAGCATGATAATGATTTTAGCCCATATTTGTAGAATTTTATCACAAAAAAATCACACTCAATATTATTTATCTCACTATGAATATTACACACACATACATACTCTATAGACAAACATATATATAGGAGATTGTGGTTCTATATTATGTGAGGTTACTATAAATACTCCTCCCATAAATATCTTATAATCTCCTAAGTTGGTGAGCTGGGTGAATCACTCCAAACTCATGTACAACACTATTATAACACATTACTAATATATATTCTTGTTACATAATAATAATATACTATTTATTAACATATCATAAGTAAATAATATTTACCATATAATAAATAAATAAGTACCATGTGAATACTAAATTTTTCTAACATTCACTCCTTAGTTTTTACATGGTATAAGACATATCATTCTCAGAAAAAATATGCCACCAACAGATCTTAACTCATGATCTTGACTCACACATGCAATGCATTAGGATTTTGCATACAATTATGTAGCATCAGGCTTGCATAAAACACCAAATTAGATGTATCTTCATTGATGGATTTTATGGATGGATACAATGACTATTTAGGTATGAATATCACCCACACTTCTATTAATCCTCCACACCTGAATACTAATGGTTAACTAGTATTTGACTAACAACATTTTATAAATGGTTTTGCAAGTTTACCAATAACCTTTACAAATGGTTTTCCAAGATCATTAATAACCTTTACAAGATCCATGAGTGCTATAATAATTTTTTGATCAGTATTGTACTATGTTTTTACATTAGAAGACTGCATTAGGAATAGTCAAATATACAAGTGAATAAGAACATACTACATATGTTCTTATTTTACAAACCACATTGAAAGTAAATTCGTCACTTCATACTACCAAAATAATAAGTCACCATACTAGAAGTGCATCCCCATCATTGATGATTAAAGAGAGGTCGCTAAAATGCTTCTTTCATCCATTACCTATAACATCCTTTATTTTATACTTAGAAAGTATAGATTTGAAGATCAGTTGTATGTCATTTTTGATGATAAGAATACAATCCCCACAATTTTGACACATTAGACTCAGGACATCAGGTTTGACTAGAAATGCATCCTTTAAAATATAATAAGTGTCAACTTTAAATCTTGACTCTTTATTGACTAAAGACATATTGAGACTTTAGAAAATAGACAAGACACAATTAATAACTAACACTTATGAATTTGTTTTGTATATAAAATAGACCTTGATGACATAATTTGATTATTTCCATGCTTTCAACTTATTACAAGGACTTTCAAAAAAACTGTAATTACTATAAGCTTATGACCAAACATACAAGAATTACAAACATTAAAAGTAAGCCTATTAACAAGAAAGTAATAATTAATTACTTTCCAACAACAAATACAAAGAATATAAATTCTTTGAAAATGTATTATAATTAATACCTATATACATACCTTATAATCATTTTATTTTCTTTGAACACTTAAATAACTTTGACATATTTATCTTAAGACTAAACGAAAAAAACTTTATAAGACAAAAAAAATAACTATAACTCATGAACTTTATTCTGATCTTGAGAAATGTGAACTCTTATTAGATTTATTTTATTGAAGGTCCATGTGAGGTAGATGGTTTATGAAGGTCCAAATGCATAGAAATTATGTATGAGGCTATGTAGACCATAAATATCTATGTAAATCTAATTATATATATGAGTCATTGTTTAAACAACTACACTTAAATAATAAATATCTCATGGATCATAATGTGGTTGTATTATAATCATAATAAAATAGCTATCCATGTATATAATAACTTCAATATTTCTAGCATCTATTTTATGATGGGTGATTGTCAATAGGAGCACATTGTAGAATGTAGTCAATAATTGAATCTAGGTATCCATAGGTAGAAATGGTGACTACAAAAATCACATGTTTTCTATAGGATTGCATGACATTTTTAGGTCTATGGGTTGAGACACATGATAGAGAACAATCTATAATTTTTAGGTAGTGAGTACAAACTATTTTCTTCTAAATAATGAGTATACAGAGGTCTACGTTCATTCAAAATTCTTATGTGGTGAGATACATGATTCTTAGTGAGTAGATTTATGAGTATATTAAAATATGGATGCACAATATTTATTTTATCACCTTCAAATTCAATGGTCCACATTAGGACAAGCTGATATATACATGATCAGATTCACCATAAATGCACTCTTAATAAATGAAAAAATATAACCGATAACTCATGCTCTGATACTAGATAATGAATTTATCCCATATTTGTAGAATTTTAACATAAATAAATCACACTCAATATTATTTATCCCACTATGAATATTACACACACATACATACTCCATAGACAAACATATATATGGGAAATGGTAGTCCTATATTCTATGAGGTTGATACAACTACTCCTCCCATAAATATATCATAATCTCCTAAGTTGGTTAGTTGGGTGAATCACTCCAAACTCACATAAAAAATATTATAACAAAATCCTAATATATATTATTATTACATAACAATAATATATTATTAATTTAACTTATAATAAGTAAATAATATTTACCATAGGATAAATAACTAACTACCATGTGAATACTAAATATTACTAACAATTTCATAGTGAAATCAGTCAAAGCATAGAACAAACAACGATCTAGGTCTCAATCATACACACACAAGATTCCTAGAATATAATAAAGGTCTACCTAGAATTTCACTACTTCACCTGCATAAGGTCATTAACACTGCATAGAAGGTCAATAAGATAATGCATTATTGGAAAAGAGGGTTAAACTATTTTTTGAAGAGGGTCATGAAACCTATTCTCTATTGATGACACTCTAACCTATTCCTGCATCACTTCCCAACTTGCCACTTGTCTATATTAGTCATATTTTCTAGTTAATTACACCTTTTTTTATTCATTGATATTTATAGAATACTAAAATAAATCAATTATTATGAAAATTAGTGGCTATTGATAATGTATTATTTTATTTTTTTATTTATTAATCATCTCTTTATCAACCTAGGGTTGCATTCCATAATCATAAAAAAAATATAAATCATTTGGTGAAACTAACTTCAAATAGTGCCCAAACCCTAGCCCTAGATGCTCTTTGGGTTTAAATCCTTATGTTTTTTTTGCTTATAAATTAATTTCAAAATCTCAAATCTGATTCATTATTTTATTTATACAATCTTTCATATATTTAATTCTTCAAAGTTTCAAAATATACAACTTTTTATTTTCCTACTTTTTAACCTACAATGGCAGAATTCGATAACCAATTTGATGAGATTGATAAGAAATAATTGAAAAGTTTCATTTATAAGAATTCATACATGTAATATGACCTTATTCATATTTTTAAAGAAGATATTCTAAGTCCACTATGGGTCAATCCTCTAACCCCATAAATGTTAATATTATTACACCTACTATGGGGGAAACTCAAATTATACAACAACCTACTATAAATAGCAAAGTTTCACTAGTTGAAACACCTCATATGGATTAATACACATTACTCCTCTCTATATGTAAAATACATTAAGCATGATATCTATTCTCTATAGGCCAAGGTGTTACATCTTGATTAGGGTGCCACTAGACCATTTCATGGCTTGGACTGTCATGTTCTCCTACATACACCATTTGAATAACTTATATTGGTAACTAATTTTTCATCTATATTTATGGTACCCAAGATTAATAAATATGATGGTAAGGATGACCCAAAGCATCATCTATGCACTTTTAATGTATCATGTTTGGATTATTTGTCTAATGATTAGCTTTGACTAAGTTATTACCTCATAGTTTAAAGGAATATGCATTACAATGGTTTTATATTTACCCTAATCAATGAATTAAAACATTTAATCCACTCACATATATGTTTTTGGCACCTATGCTCATGTCACTCAACTAAAGTAAAAATCTAATGAGCCAATAATTGAATATGTCTTGTAATATAAAACCATATTAGTAAAGTTGAATAGCCCCATGGAAGATAGATAAATCCAAGACATATTCAAGCAAATTTTATTACCAGATAATCATGAATCTATATTATTAAAAAAGTTTCCATCTTTGAAAGATTTATGACATATAGTGAAGGAATGAGAAGTCAAACTTCTCTCCATGAGAAAGTTAAATTACACAACTAGATCAGATTCCACTAATAAGAGTTTAAATAAGCTCTAATATAAGGTGAGGCCCAATGAAAACAATAATGAGAAAAATATAATATTTAACACAACCTTAAATCGAACTCCTCATATGGTTTTATCAGCTCCTCTAAGGATAATTTTTATGAATGTTCATGAATCACCAACTTGCATTCTCCAAAAACATTTAGAATGAAATGTCATATCTCTCCCTCCCAAAAAAAGAGGTTGATACAACTAGGTATCTTCCAAATAATTATGATTCCAATGCATTTTTCAATTATCACAAGGCCCCCATTCATGCTACAAATATAAGCATCAACTTATGACATAAGATCCAAGATTTGATAGATGCTAATATCATTGATATGAGTACCTTATATAAACACCCAAAACATAACCAAATGAAGAAAAAAAATGAAAATATTTTATAATAAATTTACAAAACATATGGCTAATGAGATAATAAAAACTTTAGGTATTCATTATACTTATCAGGCACATCCACCACCAACATCCTATCATACTCATATAATAGACACACACCCTTTATATAATATCATTGATGTGTATCATACTATGGTTATAGATAGACCTCTTATCAATTTATCAAAATAGGAAATCATTGATGATGACTCATATTTATACACACTCTTTGTATGAGTTTACATTGATCATCATCCTATTAAGAGTGTCATGGTTGACAATGGGTCAAACATCAATATATGTATGATTACACTTCTACATCACTTGGGCTATGCAAATGAATATATTTCTCCACTTGATATAATTATTCATGGCTTTAGTGGCCATGTCCAAAGCTCTATTATGGATATCATAATTCCATTATAGGTTAGGACCACACATAAGTCTACTAGATCATAGTTATACCAAGTATTGGGACATTTGATATATTATTGGGTAGGCCTTGGATATAGTATCTTTAATCCATTACCTATAATATACATAAATGTATTAAGTATATACACACTAATCGTATTTTTATGGTTGAGGTCCTTCCATATGAGTATCCTTTACCTATTCCACAACCAGTTACATAATAGTCATCATTAACATCTCCAATCATATATTCCATTATCACACCTCAGATATCATTTAGCCCACCAATGCATGTGAGGCCTACTTCTACATCATTACCACATATACAAAATCTCCCATAGACACCTTTATTATATATCCCCTTATATCAGATACATGTTCTGGATTCTATATAACCTTTCTCTACCCCATTCCCACCAAGACCAATGTTATAGAGTCCTAAAAACACTCCATATAGAACATTTATGCTAGTTACAACTTATTATACTATATGGGTCCCTAAAAGCCCCAAAATTTATAGGCTAGTTCAATCATATCCATATATTCATATACACACTCTATGTATATAAGGGAAAATGAAACTGATCTACAAATTAATCCTATGTCAAAGAAGATAAACCACACTTACACTTCCACTTGTTGATACATTTATAAAATTAGGGTCATGACTAAGATGTATCTACTAGACATAACTAAGGGGTCTCTTACCATAATAACATCACTAGAGAGGATTTAAAAGCCTTTAGTCAAACAACACCATGCAATAACCCTAGTTAGGTCACATGTTTTCTATATTCACAAAGTAAATTTAAAGTAAATTTAAAATATAACCTAGTGCTCACCAAATCTTGTGGCACAAAATGGGGGTAGTAAAAATAAAAAGTAAACATGCATAGAATAATTATAATTAAGCTATGTATAGATATAACCCTAATGCATGGAAAGTGAAATACATTAAAAAACCATTACTTATGTTAATTATATCTACCAAAATAGAGGAGTAAAGTTATAAATACTTACCTTGAAGATGAACTTATTGAGACTCAATCTTTCCCTTAGCCAAAGGTGATTCTCAAGAGGTTGTTGTGTATTATTGAAGAAGCTAAGGATAGACAATGGACTATAGTATAGATAAGGACCTTTTATTGAATCTCAATCTTTCACAATACAAAATCCTTCTCTCCAAGTGTGAACACTAAAGAAATACCTCATCAGGTAGAATGGTGGAAGAGCAAATTGTAAAGTAGTGAAAATGAATAATTAATTTTGTCTCTCTATCTCTCTAAGAAATGGTGAAAGTGCTTCAAAATCAGGGTTAAGTTTATCTTTTTCTATTTCCATTATTTTATCTCAATTTTCTCTCTCCATTTTGAAGGAGGAAAAATAATATTTTATTGACTGAACTTAGGTGAACTATGGGGTTAGTGATGGAAGCGTTGACCCCATTTTTCACTATCATTTCTGTAGGTGCTTCTTGTCAGGTATTTAATCTATGTAATTTATTATTTTATTGTATATTTAGTATCTCAGTAGATTTAATGGCTCAGATAATTAAATAGCCAAGATAATGAAATATATTTAGTATCTAAGTAAATTCCTTTTTAAATAAAATTTGCTTATGTTACATATTAAAAAAATGTGGATGAAACTCCACTTATTATGCAAGAGCCTATTATTTCTAAATCATTACCATCATTTCCAAAGTTCCATATGATAATTTTACTTCTATAAACTTTTAAATTATTATAGAATTAAAATTTTCCATGTGCTTTGAAATTAGAGTTAAGTTTATCCTTTTCTCTTTCCATTGTTTTCTCTCAATTTTTCTCTCTTCCTTTTGAAGGCTAACAAATATTATTTTATTGACTGAACGTAGGCGAACTATGGCATTAGTGGTGAAAGTGTTGACCCCATTTTTCACTATCATTTATACAGGTGTTTCTTGTTAGGTATTTAATTTATGTAATGCATTATTTTACTGTATATTTAGTATCTCAGTAGCTTTAATACTAGTATAATGAAAAAGTTATGTTTAGCATTACTAGTATAATGAATATACTTATACTTTGTGTACATGACTTTTTGAGTCCTAGACAAGACAATGACTATAAAGATAATGAGATGAGTGGTAAATGATTTAGTTGGTTAGGATGATGAAAATGATGTATTTGAATGGGAAGGGATAGAATAGCTAGTTGGTTAGGTTGAGTTATAAGATCAAGGTATTGAGTGACAGATGGAAGAGGGTGCTTATGGAGATACCAAAAAATCTCACCTACATCATACTTCTCATTTAAAATAGTGAATTGGGTAGATATGGAGTTATAATAACCCTTAAAATGGATAAATACAAGGTAACAAAGTTATTGGTAATTACTAAGCTTAGGAAAATCAAAAAGGTTGGATTGAAAAACCTTGGGATTTGGTTAAATCTATTGGGTTGGATATGACTAGTAAATTTCATCCATAAATAGAATGAGATATGATGAGGCTAGACTAGAGGATAAAGAATAGAAAGGGGGGGAGGGGGGGTTCAAATCTAGATGTATGGAGGTTGTAGGCTTGGCATGATATGATTCAAACAGGTCTCATTATTGAGGATTCTACTGGGTATTTTTAATTGTAAATAATGTTAATATTTTCAATGATAAGGTTTTGGATGGGAGCAGAATGGAAAAGTTATATTTTAAGTTTTGATTTAATGTCACACTGCATGTTTTTTATTGGAATGGGAACATGTACTCTAGGGAAATATCCTACTCTATAGAGATTAGCTTGTTCAAGAAGCATCATCCAAGATTGAGGTAACCTTGTTAGGATTTTTAAGTGTGTTTTATTGTTTCAATTTGGTTTATGAAAATTTAATTTCTATTTTGAAAGGTTGAAATCAAATTTTAGACATGTTTTTGTTTGGATAAGAATTTTGAGTTTTGCTTGTTTTGAGTTTTTGATAAGGCTTTGAAAATTGAAAAAAACTACACTACTTACTAAAATAAAAGTTCTTGTAAATAAAATAAATGAAATCTAATTTTAGTTTTTATTAATTTATTGATATTTTATAAATACAACACAAGTTAATACTAAAACTTCAACTAACAATGGAGTTGCTAATTTTTAAAATTTCCTTTGTTTTTAAGAATGTAAACTTTCACCTACGTGCACTACAATGGATGTTTTTATTTATTTTTATTTTCAATTAAATTAAAATTAAAACATAATTAAACTTTTAATATTTAATATAAAAATATGAAACTAGATCTAAAACTCAGATTTTATGTGTGCAAATACAATCTCTAATTTTTCAAGATCTAGTCTATCTATACAAGCTAGTAAGCTAGTTATTTGGTATTTTGATTGCTTTGTATGTAAATAAATTATATGTGAATAGATTAATAAAAATATAAAAAATTATTATTTATAAATTATAATTAATTTATTTACTTTTAAAATAATCAAACAAAATTTCTATGTAAACTTTCTTTTGGTTTCCTAATTTTTGTGCATGTAAGTTTATTAGTATTTTTTTTTTGTGTATGTGAATGTCTGATATGAAAAATGAAATAAAATTATGTTGATTGGTTGTATATAATTTTAATATTACAATATATATCATATATATATAATCTAAATACTACCACTCTTTAATATTTATAACGTGTGAATGAAAGTAAGATGAAACTAGTTTTTTAATGCAATGAAACAAAGAAGGAACATTTATTTTCAAAGTTTTTATGAATTAAGTTTAAAATGAAAAAAAATTATAATAATTAAGAAAAAATATAATATAATATATTAAATACATAATAAAATAATTCTCCAACATGACCAAAGATGATATTAAGTGAAGGAGAATTAGTTGAGGAAAATGTTGAATCCTCAGGTAACTAGCTCCTTGATATGTCACTCCATGATGACCTTAAAATTGTTCATAAAGAGGGGATTAAAATAAAATGGAATAATTAAAAATATTAGGAGGAATAATATAGTTAAAATATGTGTGGTTTATCATGAACAACAAATTACTAGTTGCACACTCATGATCTCCTTCTCCAACTTGTGCAAATGAGAAAAAAAATTACTACAAATTGAGGCTAAGTTATTAAAAATAATAGAAGGTTGATTTTGGATCTATTAAATATTTTAAGATTCAATATTGAATGTAATTTTTGGATTAAAATTTAAAATAAAATTGAAATAATTGTAAGGAAGAAGAATAAGTTATGACTTACATTTAATTGGCATCAAATTAGGAATTTGTTTGAGTTAACTTGGAGGTGGTGGAGATTGACATGATAAATTATAAATGTATACAATGAAATTATGAAGGTGAAATGAATATAAAATTATAAAAAATACAAATGAAATCATGAAAAATGCATGAAACCTCAAGTTTTGGGAGTTAGTTTCAAAAATGTTTCTATAGTAATGAAACATATTGCATTACACTAAACTTTCCCATGTGGGCTAACCTATAGGCAATATTCTTTCAAGTTTTGCATGCCTTTACAAAAAGAATATTCTATTTTTCAAAATATTAAAAAAATTCTACAAAAAGAATATCCTTAACTAAATTTGCCTTGGGATCCTTATGTTGATGAAGTCCCTTATTTTTATTATAGTAGATCTACTTCCTTCTGATGTTGCTCATCAATAATCCTCAAATTAACCACTAGTTCTAGGAAAATCTCATCTTCTTGATCAGCTAGGTCTTCAAGGTCCCTATCATTTCTTCATAAGGCCTCCTTAATGTTCCTTACCTTATCAATCATTTCTTCTACTATTAGGATCATATCCATGACCCTAATGTTGTCTATCCTAGATTTTGCTTGGATTTTGGTCTTTACTCTTGCATGACCAAGGTGGTCTTGTGATCAAATTCTTCATTTATTATGAGGCCCATGGGGCTGAGCCATTTTTGTTTAATAATCATGGTCCCCATAAATTATTCTATCCTATATAATTTTCATCTCTAAGGAATATTTTCAAGCTCTTGGAACATGTAATCAAACCCTTGATCTTATCTATAATCTATTCCATGGTTGTATTCAAGTGTGCTAGGTTGATGGTCTTAAAACTAGGGATTTGATCTTGTACCAAGATGTTGACTAATTATTTATTTTTTTCTTTGAATTTTAATGTTGAGTGACTAAGGCTTTTGTTACTACATCTTATTAGATCAATACATTTTGTCTAGACATTATTGACTTTAAGGAGTCAAACATGTCATATAAGGATGCTTCAAACATCTTAATCACGGCATCAAAAATTGACAATATATCTTTCTTTTATAAATTTTCCTTCTAATATTATAGATTGTCCCTCTATTGCTACAAGCCTTTGATGGTAGCCTGAAACTGAGATGATTATCCTTGAGCTAATTCAATCACATTTTCCTCAAAGATGGGGTTTTTACATAGTCTCTACCCTTTAATAGGAGTCAAGCCAATAAATGGTTCCACTTTCTAAAAAGTGAATTCTTCTCCCCCAACCATGGCTTTCTTCTTAATGACTCTTTGTGATCTAGCTATGGTTGTTTCAAACTTAAAAACAATAGAATATTCAATTACATTTGTAGATGGCATCTCCATTTGTGCCCCACTTTATTCTCCAAGGGTAGCCATACTATTTTATTCTTCGTTTTACAAAG
The DNA here is from genome assembly GCA_037957365.1 of Torreya grandis. Taxonomy (NCBI): domain Eukaryota; kingdom Viridiplantae; phylum Streptophyta; class Pinopsida; order Cupressales; family Taxaceae; genus Torreya; species Torreya grandis. The sequence continues at coordinate 831,640 of JARHVA010006442.1, read as the reverse complement.
CTAAAATCCATGGCTTAAACTCATCAAGCACATGGAAGTTGACAAATTTTATAATAGCTCAAGGATGGTGCATGGTAGGAATCTTTTACAACTTACCATAAATAAACCATTTAGGAATGGTTGGACCATCAATTGGGTTTTCATCATTGAAAATGTTGACCTTACTCAAAGGATGAGTGAAGGTCAACTTAGGCTTCTTGCATCCTACTAGAAATAAAGCTATCTTATCTTTTCTCTTTGGTGGGATAGTAATAAGGACTAAGTCAATTACTACTTGTTTCCCCTTCTCTTTCTCTCTCTTTAGCTTGATCTTCTTCTTCATTTGATTCATAGGCACTAGATAGTATCTTCAGGACATCTTGCACTATTTATTTAGGATATAATGTCACTATGTAAATGAATTCAATTGGTGATATTGATTATTTAGAATGGGATGAATATGATTCCACCTCACTAGGTCTCCTTTCTTGAGGTTCTTATTCAATATTTACTTCATGTCTTTATGTTTCTATCCATGGTTATGCTTGAGGGGGCCTAGAAGATAGACCTAGTAGTAAATGGTACTCTTGGGTCCCATCTTCCATATATCCTCACTTGGATTTTTCTCTCTTAATAACCTAGCCTTTGGCTTAATGTTGTGTTTTTTAATCTTTCCAACACTTCGATGAAGGATGATACCTTTGTGTATATTGAGTTATAGACACTAGGTAGATGTTTATATTTTACACTTATCATTTTTTATTTCAAGTTCCCCACTACCCTTCCTTTGGGATCCCACTATCTTAGTTCATCATGTTATAGTTTGAAATAGGCTCTATGTCTAGAAGGAATCTGAATATTGTCCCATTGTTGAAATACAGTCCTACCAATAGTCATAGGTAGGGTATAAAATAGTCCTTTTCTCTTGATTTTCCACATACCATCTATACCATTATATATCTGATATACTACCTAATGCTCAACTGACTTATTTAACACATGGATTAATAGCCTAAGTGTGGTATATTAGGTCCCCTCAATCTTGATTATTATGTAATCTAGGTAAAACCATATGTCACTGATGTATATAATTGATTTTTTGACCAAATGATTAATTATTGTCATTGGGATTTTAGTTAAAGCCTCAGTTAAGGCTAGATGGACATAGTTGTAGATTAAATGAATGTGGTCCTTGTACTTTAATATGTGTAAATTTGAGTAGAATTGGGATATCGTCTATATCCCCTCAGGTGACCATCCTCTAAAGTTAGGGATCTTGGTAGTGGCAAAGAGGGCATATAACAAGTAGGACATCATTTAAAATTGGTTCCTAGTCCTTTTCTTAACTAAAAAATTCTACCTACACAAACTTGTGCTAATAAACTCACTAATGGGAGGACTGAGTTCCTTCTCAACCATAAAATATACTAAGGGCATCCATATTTTGTCAACATAAGTGGTGGTGGGATTCCCACACATCTTGTTATTTAAAGTCATAATTATTTTGATCCCTACCCTAAATTGGTTGATTGGAATGTTACCATTAAAGTCTAAGAATACTTGACTCCAATAATATAGCCATGGGGTGAGGATGGTATTTAGGTCATTTTCCTTAGCCCAATTATTGATTATGTTTATATCTACTTAGGGCTTGGGAAACTTATAGTAGTTTTTTAAAGTAATGGGAGAAATATAAGCTATACTTTTGTGAGTATGTTCATTGACCATCATGCCTTTTTCAATCTTACATGATTTGAAAATAGGGGAGAGAACATGTATGCAATGAATTACCTCTAGTTTTTTTCTAGCATGATGAAGGCTTGCCATTTAAATGGAAACTAGGTCATAGTACCTCCTCTTGACTAATGTGTTCTTCTCATATTCCTTGGTGATGGAAGGTAGCTCCTCAATCATTAAAAAAATCTTGGACCAATTGTTATCTCCCATGTTTAAAGATATTGCATCAAATTCTATGTCTTTGAAGATTTTTCCCTTTGTATCTAAGGTCAAATAGAGCTCTACACCTTCTCTATCTTGTTTTCTAGTTACCATGGCTGTAATTTTGTTTAAATTGCTCATTGGTGGTGCACAGTTTGATCCTAAACTCAATTTCACTTGCTCAAATGATGATTTGATCTCCCAAAATTAATTATGATCAATTTAGGATCAATTTATGGATTTTTTAGATGTTATGGATTTTATGTAGCTTTAATGACAATGGCTATTTGAACTTAAGTTAGTTTTGCACCTTAGATTTTCATTCAGATCATGTATTTATACCTTCACCTTTTTGTGCCCACAAGATCTTTGGATTTGTAATTTTTATTTATGTGGCATCCCTTTGGTATCTAGTTGGCACTTTTTTGGCACTTCATCCATTAATGTTTGAAAACATGATTATTTCCCTTTAAAAATCTACTTTTACTTTACATCATCAGATTGTTTTTTCTTGGATCATTATTGTTCATTGATCTTAATCTTGAGAGTCAAATGTCATTGGCCATTGTTTATACTTGGACCCAAGGTTATGCCACTTGGTAGTCCTACATGTCTTCTTAATTATATTGAAAAGTCTGTTGATCTTGTAATATTAGATCCAATGGGTATGAATCAATGTGGATCATATATCTTTAACTTATTTAGATCCAATTAGCTATCTTAAAATTGACATACTCATGACCATAATTTTACATTCACATGAAATTCATTGATGGGTGTGTGATCATAAATTTTAAATGCCTATATAGGGTTCTTCAATGTATTAAATTTTATGTCTACATGGCCATCATTTGACATCCATGTGAACGTCATTGATGGGAACGTGATCATCAATTTTAAATGCATCTACGAGGGTCTTTGTTATCTTAAATTTGACATCCACAAGACCATCATTTGAAGGGGAAATCCACTCTTGTGCATCATTTAGAGGTATCTCCTAGGAGATACCTTAAATTTATTATAAGGGCCTTTGAAATATCACCTAGTAGTCCCTTTCATGTAAAGGAAAATTGCACTTGTTCCTTGAAGGAAAAATCCACTCTTGTCCCTATTTGAAATATATCTCCTAGGAGATACCTTGAAGGGGAAATCTACTCTTGTGCATGTTTGAAACATGTCTTCAAGGAGATACATTGAAGGTATTATAGGGGCCTTCAAAATATCAGCTAATAGTGTCTTCTCTGTAAAGTAAATTCTACTTGTTTCTTGAAGGAGAAATCCACTCTTGTGCTTGCTTGAAAGGTATCTCCTAAGAGATATCTTAAAGGGGAAATCCACTCTTGTGCATGTTTTAAAGGTATCTCCTAAGAGATACATTTAAGGTATTACAAAGGCCTTCAAAATATCACCTAGTATTTCCTTCTTTGTAAAGGAAAATTCCACTTGTTCCTTGAAGGAGAAATCCACTCTTGTACCTATTTGAAAGGTATCTCATAGGAGATAAATTGAAGGGGAAATCCACTCTTGTTAATGTTTAAAATGTATCTCCTAGGAGATAACTTGAAGGTATTACAAGGGCCTTCAAAATATCACCCAGTAGTGCCTTCCATGTAAAGGAAAATTGTATTTGTTCTTTGAAGGAAAAATCCACTCTCGTCCCTGTTTGAAATGTATCTCCTAAGAGATACCTTTAAGGGGAAATACACTCTTATCCATGTTTGAAAGGTATCTCATAGGAGGTAAATTAAAGGTAATATATGTGATATTTTATGTCAATTTTCATGGGAAACTATCTGTCTATTTTTCTTTTGCTTCTATAGTATCGATCTTTGCCTTTATTATAGATCTTAATTCCTGCTTTCTGTTTTGTAGTGTTTAAGGGTTTAATCTATTTTATGAAATTATATTCTAAGTTCTATAAATATATTAATGCATTAGAAGACCAAACCCAAGGAAGAAGAGTGGGTGCCTTTGTAGGTGGCTCTTCAAAAATTGTAGGTTCTTGAGCCTTCCTCTTATTTTGAAATTTTGCCTCGATTGGTCTATGCACTAGAGTTTGTGGTTATCTTGTTTGTAGGTAGATGCCCCTATGAGTCACTAGGAATTATGGATCAAAATACACATTTATTTATTTTGGATAAGATATTATTTGGTTTCAAACTTTCTCAACATAGCTAGCAGTTCCTTAGCACCTTATAGCAATTCCCCTTTCAAGCTCTTCCTTTCTTGAGGGCCTTAGTAAAAAAATTGCGTAAGTATTAGCCTCAATTATTTTCTTCCACATGGTAGACTAATTTTAATCTACATATAATAGGTTCTCATTTCACTCTAGTGTAATGCTAGCTCAACACATGGTAGCCCTACACTCTTTAAAGTTCTAGGTCAGATCTCCAAGCAATGCTTTTAGCTAGTCGATAAATAAATGGGCCCCACCAAGCCATTTAATTAGTTAACATGGTTTCAACACATGGTGACCTTGTACTTAATTTTAAAAATAAATTTTCAACTTTCCTTAGGAGGAGCATCTATTTTACATGTGGTAGCATCATGCACAATATTGCCAAAGAAGTGCCCATTTTAGGAGAAGTGTCAGCTCAACATGTGTCATCTATGTGCTTATCCATGAGTGGTTTTGGTCTATAAGATATTGGAGATACATAATTTTATAGTTAAAAAAATGAAGGGACCCATCATTTCTTATAAATGAGGATATCACCCAGTAGTGCCTTTCATGTAAATGAAAATTTCACTTGTTCCTTAAAGGAGAAATCCACTCTTATGCCTATTTGAAAGGTATCTCCTGGAAGATACCTTGAAGGATAAATTGAATCTTTTCATGTTTTAAAGGTATATCCCATGAGATACCTTGAATTTATTACAAGGGCCTTCAAAATATCACCTAGTAGTCCCTTCCATGTAAAGGAAAATTGCACTTGTTTCTTGAAGGAAAAATCCACTCTTGTCCATGTTTGAAATGTATCTCTTAGGAGATACCTTGAAGTGGAAATACACCCTTTTATATGTTTTAAAGGTATCTCCTATGAGATACATTTAAGGTAATACATGAGACTTCAAAATATCACCTAGTAGTGCCTTCTGTGTAAAGGAAAATTCCACTTATTCCTTGAAGGATAAATCTACTCTTATGCCTATTTGAAAGGTATCTCCTCAAAGATACCTTGAAGAGGAAATATACTATTGTGCATGTTTGAAAATTATTTCCTAGGAGATACCTTGAAGGTATTACAAGGGCATTCATAATATCATCCAGTAGTGCCTTCCATGTAAAGGAAAATTACATTTGTTACCTAAAGGAAAAATCTACTCTTGTCTTTGTTTGAAATGTATATCCTAGGAGATATCTTGAAGGGGAAATCCACTATTATACATGTTTGAAATGTATCTCCTAGGAGATACATTGAAGTTACTATAGGGGCCTTAATAATATCACCTAGTAGTGCCTTCCATATTGAAGATACATTGACGGTATTTTTACCAAGAAAATTTGGAATTTTCTTTTAGGATTTTTTACCATAGAAAAAATGCATGAAGGGAAAATACCCTTTGGAATTTTTTCCATAGATAAAATATATAAAACAAATGGATCTTAAACTTTTCTTTAAGGAATTGGACTTAGCTCTTTTGTTAAATAAATCTGACCTTTACACTTTTCTCAAAGGCTTAAGACCTTTTGTGATAGGAAAAAGTTTGAAAAAAAAAGAAATTTACATCTTCCCAATAATATGCAATTATTTCAAACATTTTTCCAATGGAAAAATGCCTAAAGGGTAAGTGCCCTTCAGACTTTTTGAAGCAAAAAAAAATGTCTAAAATAAATGACCATTCATAATTTTTATGAAACACTTAGCCCGATGTAAGTAGGATTTGGCCAAGAAATTGAATTCCTTTAAGATTTTGTAGTGGACAAAATGTCTGATGGAAATAAGACTTTAGTATTTTTGATCAAGTAAAAAATATTGAATACCTATTTTTGTTGAACATTATGTTTGTGCAAAAATCCCAAAAAAGTCTAAGTAAAGACCAGATTAGGAGTCCCTTCAAGTTATCAAGTTATCAACTAGTAGTGCTTTCAAGGTGAAGGCAAGTTATACTTGGAGACCCTTTGAATGTATGATACCACACTTTGAGGTGTCTACTAGGATATTCCTTTAAGGGTCTTTAATTACACTTTTAATACCATCATGGTTAATTTAAAGGTATCTCTAAAGAGATATCTTGTAAAAAAATTCACTCTTGTGCATGATTGAAAGTATCTCCTAGGAGATAACATAAAGGTACCTGTTGATGGGCATTTTTACACATATTATAAACATACTTCCCCTCATATTTATCCCTTTAAAAAAATGTTTATGGATTCCTTTACACATCATATTATATTGGCTGGTGCACATAATTTATACCAATCCACACTCCCATCCTAAAATTATTGATTATAGTGGGATTCTTGCCTTTGTATATCATGGTTTCCTTAGGGAGAATCCATTAATTCAACACCTTTTCCATAGTATTATCCTTATTCCATGAAACTAGCCTATGTTTTTCAAAATAAGCATCTAGTGTTGGTAGTGATAAATACCTTTGAAAATATACTTTGAATATGCAAAACACAACCATTTGGTTATGCGTGTGGTGTAAAATAACATCATGCATAACCTTATATATGAATAATAAGTATCAAAGGAGGTTAATTCATGGCATCGCATTAGACTTGGTCGTAGATAAATGCAATCCATATCTCTTAATTTCTAGCAAGCCTATGATAAATAGTCACTCCAAGGGAGATAGATTTTCATCTAGTGAAAACATGTCAAAAAAATTGATAACATCCCATAACTTAGAGTAGTTCCCATACTTGTCAAAAATTATGGGATCATAAAGTGTGTCCTTGAATTTAGTCAAGTCCTTTATAGAAAATGGTGATGTTGGAAGTGCTCCCCTAAATGCCCTAGATGAAGATGCCATTGTAATTATGTGTAGTTATTATAGTTTTTTTACATGCTCTATGAAAAAATCTCCTTTTCACTATTCACTTATTTACTTGAAATAGTCTCATAGGTAGCCAGGGATTTTATTGCACAAGATAGCATTCAAGTTCAAATTCATTAGAGAGGATTGAAGACATCAATAGTTACACATAATGTATCCTTTTGAATTCAATTCCAATTTGTTATAAATGCCCAAAATTCACATGTTTTATACTTTATGCATAGTTCATTTCTAGTTAGTTTAGTTTATGGGTACATTTAGTAAGTATCATGAAGTATTTTGATTTATTGTCCAAGTATAATGGGCTTTCGGTAGTTGAGAATCGAGAGTCAAGTTTTGTGTTATGACTGATCCTAAAAAATATCCAAACAAGAATTTCAAAAACAAAGGTCGATACAAAAAACCCAAAGAGCAAAATCATTAATAAAAGACAATTTATTTGTAACATTTGTTTGCATAAAATGTATGATGTGAAAAAATTTAACAAAAAATTCCAAGGACCAAAAGTCTCAAATAAAAATTACAAAGACCAAAATCCGTTAGACAAAATATTTGAATAGAGAACTCAAAGACTAAAATATAATAATAGGGACTAATCAAAATGTTTAAAAACCAAATCTTGAATACATTTTCTCTGAATAAATATAATTTCCTTTAATTTATCACCCAATAGTGCCTTTTGGGTCAAGGAAAATTCCATTCATGTGCATGTTGTAGGTGTCTCCTATGAGATACTTTTAGATTTACCTTCAAGGTATGACAATTCCCTTTAAAATATCTCCTAAGATATTCCTTTTATGGGCCTTGTATTTCCTTGAAGGTATGGAAAATATCTTGAGTGCAATTCTTGTACAATACAAAATGATGCAATGATGGATTTTCCTTATTCAACTCTCTCTTGATGATATTATGAGGTCTTCAATTTTTATGGGTTTCACATTGAATCTTGGAATTAAGACACCTTTACCCCTCGCTAAGATCTAGAGAAGATCTTATACACAATAATTAATGTATTATTAACTACCTTCTTTAATTAAAAAACCTATTTACTCATTGAATCCTTTTTACACCATAATAATAATGGGTAAGTTACACCTCAAGGTATTTACTACAAGATTCCTTCAATCACCTTGTAATACCTTAATGGGTGACTTGAAATTATCTCCTTTGGAAAGTTTTACTCTAGGAAGCTTCCAAAATAGGGGGAAGGGTAGAGAAGAAAATAAATTACCTATGGTCTCAAGATTTACCTTTGAAGATTGATTATCCATGGACAAGTGTTTTCAAAACCAATGTTTATTGTGAGTAGGTGTTACACACACATTCAAGAAATTTGGGAAAGTTTGATATAGGAAAAATTAAAGATCTGGGTCAAAGGTTGCTCCTAGAGAATACTTTGAAGGAAAAATCCACTCTTGTGCCTATTTGAAAGGTATCTCATTGAATCCCTTATACACCTCAATAACACTATAAAATTCATCCTCAAGGTATCTATGGATCATAATCCATGTTTTAAAGTTTTAGGGTAGTTAGCCTTTTCATCATCAACATGCTTGATGAAGTTTAGTGGGTGGTATATTGGCCTCCTCTTTTTTGAGTTCCTATTAGTCATTTTTTAGCTAAGCCTTGGTCCCTTACACTAATGGTACATGTCATCATAACACTCCTCATAAAATAATGGAGTTATTATTTAAAGTAAAGGTGCACCATTAGATGAGGGAAGTGGGCCCCATTTCTAACAAGAATTATAGAGGTAGTTCAAAGGGATAAATGTGTCACCACAATGTTTCTTCTAAGCATCATGGGAATCCTAAAGGTTTTTTCATAGATCATAATTTAATCCCACATATGTAAAGATTTCCATAGGAAACTATTCATTGAGAGTGATATTTTTGGGCATCAACAGTATCCACTAGGAGATTCCTTCATGGGTAACTTGAATGTATCTCCTAGGAGATACCTTGAATATATTACAAACCTCAATAACACTGGGCAAGTTGAATATCAAGGTATCCAATAGGAGATTACTTTGAGGGCCTTGTAATAACTTCATGGGTAACTTGAAGGTATCTCCTAAGATATTAAAAGGACCATCAAGGTAAAGGAAAATTTTAAAGGTACAACAAGGTAATTATTTGGATCTAAAAATATTAATGTAATAGGTAGAATTATTAAATTGAATTGAGGTGGAAATAACATGTGTGCATTAGGACCTAACATGCACACTCTCCCAAGTATTAGAAGGCCCTTCAAGTTATCAAGTTATCAACCAATAGTGATTTCAAGGTGAAGGAAAGTTCTACTATGAGATACATTCAACATCACTTTGAATGTATGACAACACCCTTCAAAGTTTCCACTAGGAGATTCCTTCAAGGACCTTGAAGTACACTTGTAATACCATCATGGTTAACTCGAAGGTATTTCTTATGAGATGTCTTGTAATAAAAATTCACTCTTGTGCATGATTGAAAGGTATCTCTTAGGAGATACCTTGAAAATACCTATTGATAGGTATTTTGACACATTAGAAACATACTTCCCTTTATCTTTCTCCTTTGAAACAAATATTTATGGATTATTTTACCCATCAAATTATATTATCTAGTGCACATAATATATTTTTGGTTTGGTCATCACTTATTAGCTTAAGTGTGAGTTAATATATATATTATGGAAACTTAATATGTATTTTGTATTGTATTTTAGAGTTAACATATGTTGATATTCATTTAATCACTGTTTAATCACAAAAATATTTCATGAACCGATGCAATATACTACTTGAATTTTACAAAAAAACAATATTTAAATCATTTCAATTTCTTTGTAGAATGTCTTCAGGTGAAAAAGGAATTCCCACACTTAAAAGGTAGAAGAAGGCCTCACTTGAATAGAAATTACTTAAGAGGTAGAAGAAGGCCTCAATCCAAGAGAATTTGGATAGAGTACCATTTAAACTACCAAAACTACAATTAAATCCATAGAAACATCTTCCATTTTATGGTAGTGACAAAATTCCTCTTGATGATTGATATTTTGAATTGTTAAGTCTACCAAACATGCATGTGTATATATACTTGATTAGAACTACATTGGAAAAGGAATCTTCTCTGATTGGAATAATCCTTTCCTATGATAAGGATAAACTTGAAGATGCCATTAAATTCCAAGTAGAATTATGGAATGGAGAAGAAATAATTCTTTGTTGAGATACAACTAATTTCAATAAATTTACACCTAATAAAATAGAATTGATAAAAAAAAATCTCCTTCTTGTGAAACATTTGGATTTCATTTAAATAGATATGACAACCTTTAAATGTTTGGGTTGATAGGTAGAGATAATTTGGTCATTAGAATACAAAATAATTTGAAATAAAAAAATGAACAAGGGGAAAAAACTTCTTTTACTTACCACCATGCAAACATGTATTTAAGATACCCTACAATCATGAAAAAAAATTATTGAAGAAAATAATATAAATAAGGGCAACATATTTATATGGAAATTTGAAATAGGCCATACAATTACTCACACTAGTGTTGAAAAATAAGATTGAACAAAAGGTTGGAACACTTTTGTTGACACAATCTTTTGATCAGATACATAGTGAGCTCTTTAGATGATATATTTCCTTTAGCAATTATGCTTTGAACATTCTTGTAGAGCTCTGTGTATTGAGGGATGATAACATCAAAAAAATAAATATAAATTAAAGATGAGTGAATTATATAATGCATTAATTTATAAAACATAATGAGGTTCCAATGAAGGATGCTTTGTTAATTCTTTTTGATCCAAACAACCCTTAATGTATTATTGAATCAAAGGAAGTCCTAAAAGATATGATGGAGAAAAAAATTATAAGGTTCAAAATTGTAGATGTCCAACACCCAATTACAACACAATAGAGAATTATTTTATAGGAGGAATATAATTCACTATCATTGAGAAATAAATGTTCTATTAGAAGGACAAGATTTTTGAAAATTTGTACTCCGTTCCATATTGTGCACAAAATATGTAACTAGTATAATGAAGCCAATGAAATAATTTATAAGGCTTCATTTGTAGAAAGAGTTAGATATGCATGTGACCTTATCAAACTGAGAGGTTGGAATAATCTTGAAATAGGAAAAAAAATGGAATAAATACATGAACAAGATAGACATTTGTGCACACAAATGAACTATTTAACATAATAAATTCAGGAGAGAAAATGCCTTCTTTTAATGGAACAACCCATTTGGTATTTTTTTGATAAGACATTTGATTTTTTTGAAAGTGGTACTTTACCTAGTTTAGATAAATAAGATTTAAATTTGATTGGTATAATATCATTTATAAATATTTAAGGGATTTTAGACAAACAAAAAATAAAACTAACATATTTATTGGAAAAATGGTCTATTTCCTTCTTGAAAACCCTTGGGTACAACAACACGGATACTTGGTGCAAAAATGTGAAGCTATAAAGTAACATATTATAAAAAATTGTAGATTATTTTAGAAACCATGATACAGCAATCTAAAGAGGTAATGTAGAATTATACAATTTTTGTGAAAAGGTTTGATGATTTTTTTGTCCTTAATGAAGGTATTTCAAAAAATAAAAAAGTTTGGGAAGCATTATCTCAAGATTCATTAAGCATATTGGAAAATTATCTGCATAATGATGGTGGTCAACTTCCCATGATAGATACAAAGATATTCATCTACCATTATGGGCCACCATGTCTTTGGCCATCCATTTTAGAAGATTTTAGTGAAATGTTTATTATTGGTGTGAGAGTTGATTTGATAATTATTGATCTTTTGAATATCACTAAAGTTTTAAAGGAAGAACATATTTGCCTATTTATTTTTGCATTGATTGATAAATTTATTGTTGGGGCCTTTAATGTATTCATCATCCATAAAATAGAACATTGGTCTGGCATTCAGACCTCTCTTAAGAACCTATGTGTTGGTGATTTGTATACCAAGAAAGATATGGGTGTCATAATATGGGGTCCAAATAATAACAGATTTTATTGGACATATATTATAGGTATACATTTTTGTCAGGATCCTACTCCTTTTTAGATACAAGGGTTTATCCTCCATTCACAATAAAGTAGATTAGAGGAAGGTTTTGACATCTACGAAGACATACCAACATTTGAAATGATTGGTTCAAACAAATAGGAAGGCCATTCAAAAATGAACAAGATAACATCTTTTGGGATAAACTTATCTCTACTTTAAATGTTTTTGAGACATGTGACATGCTAGGGGTATATATAGGAGATGGATTGGTGCATTATTTTACAAAATTGCAAATAAATATATCTTGCATTATAAAAACTAAAGAACAAAGAATTTTTAATGTTTAATTTTAAAATTATCTAACAAATGCAGAGTTACTAATACAAGAACAACCACTTCAATTAGTACTAGGTGCATAACATTTTTAATTTATTTTATAATCATGCTTCATTTTCCAAATATAAAATCTTCATAAAATTTTGGTGTGTATTCTTTATTTTTTAAACCTAACAGCTTAGTAATATTTTGATGTGTATCACTAATGGCATTGCATGCACATGAAGAAACAATAATAGCAAAAGATCATATGAATGAACATGACGCATTATAAGTTGAATAAAGTAAGATAAGATCATGCATATTTTTTCAATTATATAATTTTTTATTTATCAAAAATTTATAATACTGATAGAATATTTCTTCATCTATTTATGTCTTAATTAAAATAATTCACAATGTAACTCTAGAACTTTGTGTCTCCAACACAACAAGCCATGACACAGATCTTCAAGTTGGTGCCTCCATAAAAACAACACAAGATAAAAATCTATAGAAAAACACATTTTTAAAATAAAAATATCAAATCAATCGACAACAAGAATTTTTAGTTATTACATTATATAATACCTTGTGAGGAATAAAGAACCAAAGTTTTAATGAAAGAGTGCACCCATACAAATTACAAAAAGGCAAAAAAAAGGTGAAAACCCCTTTCAATAAATGTGTAATTATATAATTTCATATAATTCTATAATATATTAATTATATTTATTTATTTAAACACATTACAATTGATTTTTTTTCATGGACATGAGATTGTAGAAGACAATAAAATATAGACTTGCATCAACTTGGGATTTGGAATTGTGGGTTCATTTTATTATTGTGTATACTTGAATGTGGTTGTATTTACCCATTAAAATGTTGTTTACATGTTTCATTTACCCATTACAATGTTTCTTACATGTTTAATTTACCCAGTTTAAAATAACACAATATGTGCTATATTATGTCTTCAATACAATAAATTTTGATGCAGAGCATCCATGTGTTCTTTATCAATAAAATAATATTAAAGTATATCATGCTATAAATAATTATATTTCTATTGATTTAAACAATTTTTAATTTTATGTGTTTTATTGAAAGTATATGAAGGGGGTTCAACTATTAAGGTGTATATTCATTTGAATTTAGTGATAATGAACTATGACTTAGAAGATTAAATTCTATTTTGTTTGTTGTGATAGGTTGTATAAACATATAAATATGTATTGGTATGCATAAGAACAACTAATACTTTCATTACTATAATAATATAAATGTTGGTTCATCAATGTTAAATTCCTATCAATGTCTATGATAAATGAGTTATGGAAAAACAATGCTATTTTAGAATTTGATAAAGTCATGGTCAAGTTATAAGGATTCAATATGAACATTTATATGTTGGTGACATAAGCTAAACTACCTATGTATGCAAGCTATGTCCTAGCTATCTATCAGCATTTACTTCACTTTATTTTCTTTTAATTTTTGAGATCTTACTATCTATGAAAGATATATCTTTGGACTACTTTAATTTAATTCATTAATAGATCTTAATAGCTCTTCATGTATCCTCCAATGACTTCTATCTGCATCTAGACTCTTCTAATAGATGTTATAAATACATGTATCTTTAATGTTATCTGCATGACTAGGAGCATCCCAACTGAATTTGGTAGACTATGAAGGGTCATGCACATGATTTAAAATGAGCCCAACTTGGAGTGTACCCAGTCTAAAGTTAGTGGTCTATTTTACTATAGATCTCACACATGGATTAGATTAAAATTGCATGTTTAGTTACTTTTTCCAACATTTTAAACTCATGCTATTAAAGATGATATGATTTTTTTTTAAACATAAAAATAAAACATCTATTCCTGTAGGATTGTATTAAAATATGTTTTAATTTGGCACCAAATATTACATGATAATTATTAATTTCATTTTAACTTATAGGTTCATATCGAGCACAAGAAGGCTTTGCCTTATCCTACACAACAACAAAGCTTACTATAAGGGATGGTATGAACGGGCCCAGGGTGCCCTCATGCATGCTTAGGGCCTAGTTTAGCATAACATATGCATGGCATATGAGAGAAATATGTCATCAATGGTAGCCAATAGCAACAAAAATGTAGTAGGAATGAGTGAGTATTCAATAAGGATATGTATTTGGCATGAGCCTCAGATGGCAATGGAAGTTATGTTGTGTGATTGAACATGGAAACTCATCATTATTTATCTCAAATATGTTTAATAAATGTTGAATAAAATTCTTGAATGAGTTTAATAATATGAATGATAAAACAAGTTTCCAATTCTTGTCTTTGTTCTTTAATATGTGTTTGAATGGATCTCTATGTGTTTCAATAGTGAGTGGTTTGATAGTTCTATCTACATGTTTACATTATATTTTCACTAGTTATTTTCCTAATTGTTTGAATACTACAAGTGGTTCTCTCATTTGGAATTGTAAGTGGTTGCCAATCTAAGTGGTTTGTCAGTTCCTACATTATATACATATATATGTTACAAAACTGGCAATAGAAATGGTACATCTGTATATAATGAGTATAGGTACAATGTGCTTGAGCATGTATTTATTTTTATATGTGTTTATATGAATCTTTATAAGATTTAAGGAAATACAAAAAAAATGAATCAAATAAAATGCATTATGTTTTTATGTTATAATAAGAAATGCAAATGAAAAGTGCATCAGTGATCAATCTAGTAACATGTAAAACATTTTATTATAAAATTACCATGTTATGTTTCTTACAATATAATATTTTTATTAAATTATTCATTTCTTTTTTAAAAAATTACAAAAATTTCAAAGGAGGAGCTGAAATTGACTTCTAAAAAACTATTGATTTTGGGGTTGGATGACTTATTATTTGTTGTGCACAAAAAAAAATATATGAAAATGCATGATATAAGAAAAAAATAAGATGATAAAATATAAAATATGTCATACTACATTTGAGATCTTTCCAAAGAAGTTCTGAAGGTGGCACTATAGTCTTTTTCTCACACTTACATTTGGTCAATGATAAAGGACACTCATTTGAGGACACTCATTCAAGCCATGGGTTACACAAGTTAAAATTTGATGTTTATTTAGGGGAAAATATATTCTAATCCATTCAATATAAACATAAATAAATTAGATGAAGTTATTATTAAAGGGACATTTGAAGATGATTTTCCAATTGCCAAAATGTTGTTCATTGATTGTAATTCTCAAAATTGTGTTACAAATAAAAAATTTAAAATGAGTTAAGATACGTCAAGTAGACATATTGGAAATGGAAGTCAAAAATATGAGATATTGGAGAATCAAAATGATGTCTATAATCACATTCTTGGGAGAAGTTAAAAAGGCCATGCCAACAGTTGTGAACTAATGTTTAAAAAGATGTAACTTTGCCATATTATGATTTTTTAAAATGTATTTATTGATTATAAACTATAATTCTAGTAATAAACATTATCATCAATTTCATACAAATTAATTCTGAATTATATTAAATATAGTTCAATTAATTTCAAATTAATGGATTCTAATTTAGAATTACTTTGATTTGGTTAAGTGTAAGTGGATTCTCCATTGATTTATCTTGAAATTTCCCAACTTGATCCATTAGTATATTGACACTTGTTCATGAAGATCTTCCCAATAAACAACAAACAATTGTCATGATATTTTATTATGTAGATGAAATAGATTGTTAATATGTTTTCATCTATAATTTATCCAGTCAAACGGTGCCACATGTCCCAAAACTGGAAGGTACTTAAAAAGATCAATGATCGATATCAAGGCCTATAAGGGTGCCATGAGTTTGGAATAATCCAATCTATTGAAAATGATTTGCTCCAAAATGGTTTGAATAATTCAATTTATTTAAAATATAGAAAAAATATTTATGGAGAAAATATTCTCCACTTGAATTTAGTGAGTATAATTTCAAATTATTTAAAATATCTCAATTCAATCAAAATGATCTATACTCAAATGGTTTGAAATAGTCTAGTTTATTTGGAATAAATAAAATTTATTTTTGGAGAAAATCTTATTCACTCCATTTTATATGTATAAGTCTAAATTATTCAAAAAAAACTCTAATTATTCAAAATGATCTATGCCCAAATGCTTTAAAACATTCCAATTTATTTACAATATAACAAATTTATTTTTGGAGAAAATTATCTTCACTCCACTTTAATGGGTATAAGTCCATATTATTTAAAATAACCTAATTTATTTGGAATGATCTATTCCCAAATGGTTTGAAACACTCCAATTTATTTGGTATATAGGATATTTATTTTTTGGAAAAAAATTTATCCACTCCACTTTAGTGGGTATAATTCCAAATTATTCAAAATAGTCCAATTCATTCAAAATGAACTATGTCCAAATGGTTTGAAACACTCCAATTTATTTGGAATATAGAAAATTTATTTTTTAGAGAAAATTTTATCCACTCCACTTTAGAGGGTATAAGTCCAAATTATTCAAAATAGTCCAATTCATTCAAAATTATTTATGCCCAAATGGTTTAAAATAGTCCAATTTATTTAAAATATAAGAAAATTATTTTTGGAGAAATTTTTCTCCACTCCACTTTAGTAGGTATAAGTATAAATTATTTGAAATTATCCTAATACCCTTCAAAAGTTTTGTTAAGGGCACTTTCCCTATAGAATTACCCTTTGACCTTTTTAAATGGCTCTTAGATCTCTTGAAAGTGCCTTTCAAGAATCTTGAAGGTGCCCTTCAGGAATTTTTCAAAGGGAAAAATGACCGAAGGAAATGATCCTTCAAAAAACTTTCAAAGGCAAAATGACCCTTCTACAAGTGTCCTTTGGGAAATTTTCAAGGTAAAAATTCCCATAGGAAATGACCCTTCCAAAAATTTTGCAAAGGCAAAATAACCCTTTAGACTATTTGTAGACACTTTGGCCAAAACAAATAAAGTCCTTACAATTCTTTCAAGCTTTTTTTCAAAAAAAAACCCAAATGGAAAGTTCCCTTTGGAATTTTTTCCAAGGACAAAAGGTTTGAAACAAAGGAAATATCCATTTGGTAATTTTTTTGGATAAAATGCCCAAAGGAAATGGCCCTTCAAATCTTTTGTAAAACACTTGGCCCAAAAAAAATAAGACATTGAATCCCTTTAGACCTTTTGTAGTGGATAAAGTTTTTGATGGAAATAAGTCTTCAGACTTTTTGTCTGAGACAAAAATCTTGAAGACCTATTTTTATCAGACATTGTGTTCATGAAAAAAGCCCAAAAAAGTATAAGGAAAAGACACATTCTCCAAGCAAAGACTAGATCAGGACTTAGACAATTTTTACAAGAACTTGAGCTTCCAAAGGAACACTTGGAGATGAGAGGTCTTCTAAGGACATAGTTATTTTTACTTGATAGGGGCCCGATTACTTCAGTGCAATTTTGGGCACTAACACCTTATATCATGTCAAATACTAAACAAGGAGCTTATAATTCCTTAAGTCATTTATAAGTTCATATTACTATTAAAATCAATAGTATTAATCTTTTAAATGTAAATAATTATGAAAAATCTAACTCAAATAAGTAACAACACATGTTCATTATTCTAACTCAGAAATCACATAAGCATAAAAATTAAACTTTATACAACACACAATAATTTATGCTAAACTAGTTATACATAGATTTACCAAATCAACTATTTGAAAACATAAAATGCAACCATATTATAGTGATATCAAACCATAAAATATTATAGTAGACAATTATAGTAGCTAGAAAAGCATTACATAATTATCTACTCAAACAATGAATCACACAACATTAAATACTACTATGATGTGTGCACGGGTATATGGTTATCCTTATATCATCTCCCAAAATTATGATCTACACCACCCTCTTCGATGAAGATCTCCCTTCATGAAATATGAGGGATGGATATGTCTTGCATCAACCTCACACATAAGAATGTAGTTACCTAAATCATAAGATATATCCATAAAATACTATTGTATAAACTAACATACATGATTATTAAGTATAAATATAAAAGTAAAACTAGATCACAAATAATAAATCATGTAAATTAAGAAACATACTATTGTCCCATAATTAACATATGACTGAAATATTAATCAATGAATAGTTAAATCAACTAACAACTAGAATAATCTATGGATAATTAGGTAAATAAGCTTAGAGAGAAATCATGATGTGACAATCTTGATAGTGTCAGATCAGAAACATGAATAAAAAAAACTTCTAGATATAATTTATGTAGGAGGACATGAGTATGGGACATTGGAGTCTATTGACCATGGATTTTTCATAGTTGATAACGACAAAAATCTAATCACTACACCTTTTTTTTCTTGTGTGTGTTAAGAAATCTAAGATATCATAACTCTAATTTTACTATGAATAAATTGATATTTATCTCATTTTATATTTAAAACCCTAAGAGAAATATGATAGCTTGAAAACTTGAAAAAAAGGGAGTTTTAATGGGTTGATTTAACCTTAATTCCCCCATTTATGATTGATTTCTACCTACATATACAATATTTCAAGGAGGGAAATCAAATCCACATAGTTATCTCACCTAGATTTATTGTGTAATTTATGGTCTTTGACTATGTGCATGTAGCTATAAAATGGATTTGATACTTGATGATGATAGATATTGACTTA
This sequence comes from Torreya grandis, assembly GCA_037957365.1. Classification (NCBI taxonomy): domain Eukaryota; kingdom Viridiplantae; phylum Streptophyta; class Pinopsida; order Cupressales; family Taxaceae; genus Torreya; species Torreya grandis. The sequence continues at coordinate 812,635 of JARHVA010006442.1, read as the reverse complement.
ATTTGGAATGATATTGACTTGGATTATGGTTGTTCCTTCTGAGTGATCTTTAATTTGGACATAATATGGAAAATTTTCTTAATGTGTAATAGTGTGAAAACTTGAAAAAAGTGATTGCTAATTAGGGATAATGAATGACCTTTGATATGTATTTTTCAGATAAAATTTTTAAATGTGTAATAATACCCAAAATAATGATTCAAATTTTATAAAATAACCATTATTTAGTGTAGGATGTTATTGATCTAAGTTGATAGGTTCATGCCAACACTCCTATTTACCTAGGGTGGACTGGTCCTGAAAGATCAAGGGCACTCATCCTAAGTTAGAGATGGTATAAGGGTAATTTTAAGCATTTTAAATTAAAATTTGTGTATTATATCTAAAAAAATGTTGAACATACTATTGATGAAAGGCTTAGAGGAATGGATAATAAGAGTCATCTTTGGGTGCAAGTTATGTGGTTTAAATTGTGTCAAGAATTAGCATTGTCAAGTACTTGTGACCATATTTATGTGCATACATTTCCTCCCCCTTTTATTTTATTAATTAAATAACTAGATTAAAGGATAAATAATTGAACCTAAGTACTTATAACACACTTTTTAATTGAATGGATAATTCAATTATGTAGGGTAGTCATATTTAGAAAACCCTAAAATAACACATGAATTAATCATTTGTTCATTTTGAAATTTGAAATTTGAAACATTGAAAAAGAGTAAGGAAGGAGTAAACTTATATGTAGGTGAAACCAAATTAGCCTATAACCTATATATAATGATGGATAACTCTGACCCCTTATTGAAGTACTTAGATCATTTGAACCAATGGAAAATTGAGAGTGACTAAGTCCAAATTTTGAAAAACTAATCAAGTGAGTGAGATGGAAAGGTGAATTATTCCAACTCTTATGAATACAAATTAATACTCAATATACTAATCCAAAAAGGTATAACCAATATGGATTCACTAAAATTGATGCAAACGCCATTGAATGTCACTAGAATCAAAAATACATAACCCACAATAGAAGATGGAACTATACAAGGGGTTTTAAAGAAATAATGCCATGGCCATTAAGCATCATGAACCCCATTTGACAATACATATAAAATATTTGAATCATACTAGTGGTGATAGATCTAGACTCTAATTACATGATCAAAAGATAATGAATAATATTCATTCCCCCATAATGACCATATTGTTCATAGATTTTAATTGAAATGAATAATTTTTTTATTGATATTGTAACTTTGAAACTTGAAATTACAAATTTGATCTTTGAATCATTCCTTTTTAAACTTTTATCACATGATATATATTTCCATGCACTTATATTATCAATTTTAATTATAATTTCAACCTATAACTTTAATCTTGTAACTATTTTACATATGCCCGAGTATATGCATTCAAGTGTGTATGATTTTGTACATTGAGTCTTTGAAAATTGAGTGCATATACATGTCATATTCCCACATAGATTTTATGAATGTTCTAACATTATCACATGTTTGATTTATGAATTAATTTGAATCTTTAAACACATTTAATCTATTATAAAATCTATTTTTGCATTTTTTGGAATCTATAAAAACCTATATTTTGTATCTTTACACCTTGTACTCTATCCTAAATCTAAATTTTATATCTACTAATAGGAGCTTATATATCTAATAAAATCCCACTATTATCCCCTTATTTTATATGGAATATGTAACCTATAATTCACTCGTCTCAAAATAAGAGTTAACTATATCATGTGATATAGATATAATCATGTAGTATTATGTCAACATGTGGAGAGTATGTCATCATAGTAATGTAATTGTCATTTGAAGCATGTATGTAACATATTGAATGTGAGGCATATAAGGGTCATGTATAGATAGATTTAAAAATGAATCATGTAGTAAAACAACTATCTCTGAAGTAGAATATGTAGTAAAAGTTGTTGATATATATCTTGGTACTAATAATCAAGCTTAGTAAGCATAATAAGCATAAAGTCACATAATGATACACGATATAGATAAGGGTAACATATAATGGACATGAATATATATACACAAACAAGGTCAAGGGTCACACATAAAGGCCATTAATAATGTCATAGACAATGGACATGTTCAAATGTTGAAAAAAACATTGGGCAAGGGGCCTCAAATAAAGAATATGTAAAAATGTTGCACAAAACAATAAAAATTATCATATAGATGTTGAATAAATTCTAACACAATGGATAAAGGACACATACAATAAGAAATTAATGTCCAACCTATCATGAAATAAAATAAATAACATTGAAGGAGTATAGAACAAGTGAAAACTTATCTATTCCACCTATATGTATCAATGATATATTATAAAAAAGTAACATATCCATGTATTAAAATGTAAATTATGAGTAAATGGAGAGACATTTTTAATATATGTATCTTGATATCATATAAAAGTCATAAAAATATACCCTATTATAATGTAATTGTAAAATTATATGCCCCAACATAGGCATGACCATTGGGTAGAAGGGAATATAACATTTAAGAGACCATGTATAATTTATATCATACATTACACTAATATACCTCATGAAATGCATATGTGTTTGAAAAATAATATGATATATACAAAAAGTGTGATAAATAACATATGTAAATAAGTAAACTAGTAACTCTTTTTTTTTTTGATTAGATAAGTAGGAGAAGAGGATCTTGGGATCTTTACAAAACCTCCCCACGGACACACAAATCCTTCAACAAGGCAAAAAAATACACTAACATCACATACACAACACTACAATAGAAAACAAGACTGAAAAAACACAAATAAACACACATAACCAATAAAGCAACTAAGGACTATCAGTAGTCCCATATTTGGCAAGAAACTCAATAATTTCCTTATAGTCACCAAGACTATTCACACCCACATCCCTTAACTTCTTGTCAAAATCCTTAACTGTATCAAACATTAAATTTTCATGATGAAGAGACTTGGTGGCATATTCAACCATAACTCTCCATTTTTTTATGCATTTTATCCATTTTGGCAACTAGTAACTCATCTTATCCTCAAGCCCTGATTTTTTAGTTTTTTTTGAAAATATTTTGAGTATTATTTTGAAATATTTCATTTTTTAATTTTTTAGTATTTTTTATTTTTTGATATATGTATAAAATATTGGCAAAAATTCTTCAAAAATAAGAGGGATGGATCTAAACATTCTAAAACATGTGTCAAGACATAGTATGCATAGGATGTGAAATTATGGAAATGTGGAAAATTGAAGGAAACCAATATGCCTCCATTGTATATGTGTGTAATAATATCGATTTCAATATAATATGTGGAGGTCAGATTTTATGTGCCCTAAGTTGGAAATAATCAATGTATGATAATATATTATGTAAGATTATGTAATATATTTTATATTAAGAGTGTTGAAGTAGCTTGATGCAAAATATTTAACTATAGGATGGATGTTGGGGATGTTCAAATTGGGATAAACCATCACAAAGGAAAAAAATAGATAAAAAAATCCAAGGGGTAGAAGGTTAGAATAAAATAAAAGGATAAGTAGATTTGATGAAGCTATGTATAGTGAAAATTATGGTGAGCTTAATTAATAACTTGGTCAATAGGATGTTTCTATGGATTTCCTACATAACATATGTAATCACTATCTAAATTATATGTTAAAACACTGATTGGGATGGGATGCCACTATGTAGGTCTTCTATTATCAAGAGTGTCTTACCAATATTATACATAATATTTATCAATATCATTATCATCTTCTTGATCCTATTATTTTGATATGCCACTTTGGTCATTTTTTATATTTGTATATGTAAATGTAACTACACCATAGTGTGTTATTGAATATTTTTATGTTTATTATGTTTATAAATGTCTTGTATAATGTGATTCTATTGTGATTCTATTAATTATCTTTTTTGTAATGATATAAGAAGAATTATTATATTTTGTATAATCTTGGTTATGGATTCATATGATCTTGAGATTGTAATCATTATAGCATCATGCTTGAATGTGATATAATCATGATCTTTGTCCAATGTTTCCCCCATTGTTCTCATCCATGATTTTACCAATTTTACATTTCATTTATCCAAGGTAGGGTTAATGTGAAATTTAATGGAACATGTTTTTGACCCAAGTGTTGTTGGTAACTTAATGGATCCAATGTAACATTTAGGTTTAATAATTTTACCCAAATGTTTTTTTGTCATAGTTACATATATTATCCTCATGAAAATATGACAACTTAACCTCTATACATTTTTTATCATCATTATGGAGAATGAGAATAAAAGGCTCTAAATATGATGATTTTTTTTAACTACCTCTTTTGGAACCATAATAGATTTATTTTGTGTATCTTGTTTGTGGCTGTGATTTGTAAGAAACCATTTTTTGAACATGTTTCCTTTTTTAAGTTATGTTTATTTTTTAAACTTGTTTTTTGTGTTTGCTCCTATAATGATTTCTCTTTTTAAACATTTCATTTTTAGTTATGTAACATTTATTGGTCTTCATGTTCTCCTTGGACCTTTTCTTGTTCAAAATTTGATATTTTCAGTTGGTACCTTTTGATCTATTCATTTTATAACTTGTCATGTTCACATTGTGGTGCTTATAACTATTTTTGTTTGACATGTTTTTAAAAAAATATATTTTATGTGTTCCTAAGGAGATGCAACATGAAACATAACATTCTAAATCTTGAAATTTTTTAATTGATTCCTTTTTATTTTATATGATTAATGTGTGTGTGTGTGTGTGTGTGTGTGTGTGTGAGAGAGAGAGAGAGAGAGAGAGAGAGAGAGAGAGAGAGAGAGAGAGAGAGAGAGAGAGAGAGAGAGAGAGAGAGAGAGAGAGAGAGAGAGAGAGAGAGAGAGAGAGAGAGAGAGAGAGAGAGAGAGAGAGAGAGAGAGAGAGAGAGAGAGAGAGAGAGAGAGAGAGAGAGAGAGAGAGAGAGACAACTCCCATAGGTGTGAATAGAGTTAAGTATTTTTCTAGATCAACAAGATTAAAATTTAACTTACTTAATTTGTCATCTATTGGATTTTTCATATCATAATCATATCTATAATATCAATATGTAATTATCTAATTAGGGTCCTTAGAATTTTCTAAGAGAAAGAGATCTAATGTTTTCTCTTTTTAGTGTATAATGACTAGTAATGATTTGTATATATCTTGTTTAGTGATTTTATTTGTGCTTTACCATGTTTTTTACTTGAATCACATACCTCATATGTATGTATTCAATGAATTTTGATGGGTTTTGTAGGTGGTATAATAGAATGATCCTCAAATTATGATTTATTTAATTTAAAATATTTGAGAGGTGTATCATTTTTTGGAAGAGTATATTCATATTCAACATCTATAAATTTGATACAATAAGGAATGTATAAGTTATAACCTATATGGCATGAATATAGGATCTTCTAAAAAATAAATTGTAGTGTAACTGGTTGGGAATGACTTGAAAAAAATAGGCACCATTTTTGGGCCTAATATTAAGTCTAATGTGATATTGTTAAGTGTTTTAAAAGGAGTATTATCCAATCCCCTAATATTGTGATTTGATTTTTGAATGTTGTTCATATCAATGCCCAATTTTTTAAAGACATTATATATGTAAATATTCACTCTTGAAATATTATTGACCAAAACACACTTGACCTTTCCATATATTTGACCTCGAATGAATAGTGGAAGATTATACTCTATTTATGTTTAAGAAGTAAGGGTTCATTACTGAAGGTGATGATCTTGCTGACATCATTGATTATATTCATGATAAAAGATAATGAAACTAGTTGTATATTAGCAGGTAGAGTTATATCACACAAAGAATCATATAAGATATATATTTAAGTTATTTATATTTTTAATAGCTATAACTAGGGGTATTAATAAGTTGATCAATAATATCTTAACCCTTGGATTATTTTTATTTCCTTATGGGAAGTGGAATGGGTTGAGGAGGAACATGTTGAAAACATTCATTTTATCACAAAATATGAGGTATCTACCCTCATCTAATGTTGACAATGTGGACATTGGAATCAAATATGAGCATTGGGTGAATAATAGGAAATAAATGATGATTAATATAACATTGAGGCATAGAAGTAGGAGGGTTAAAAGAATTCATTCATAACATTTGTTTCCTATTTTTGATAGGTAATAATTTGGATTGGATATTTAATCAATAAGAATTGAGGAATGTATGAGTTTTCACATTATTCTTGGTAGGCTTTTTTTTTAAGTTTAGATATTAGAAATGTACATATAATGAATCCAAATAATAATTTGGAAAGTAAGAAAAAAATTCCTGATGAATTTTAAAATATGTAAATAAAAGGCATTCATTATTATTGTGATATTAATTTGAAACTTTGAAAATTACAATAAGGAGTAGTGGCGCGTAGTCAAGGTATATTTTATTTTTAGGCTCTTAGATATACTAATCCCAATCATGAATAGAGAACAATGGAAAAAAATGAACTAATTATGAATGATTCAATTATAATCATAGCCACACTATCCCATATCTGGGGTACATTGAAAGTAACTTCCTAGGGATAACTTCTTACGGGTGCCATACAATAAAAAATGGTTGAAGGATTCTTATGGATGAAAAATAAAACTTAGGCATTTATGATATATCATGAGGTAAATAGAAAATAAAATAAATCTATAGTATTTTATAATGTATTTAATATTGGGGAAGTACATATCACACCACTACTTAGGTAAAACTAAATACTTTTCCTAAAATGATAGCTCCTATGAGTTTTAAAACTACCAGAACATAGTTTCTAGGAAAACAAAGAAATAAATTAATAAAAATTAAATATTTTTATGCAAAAGAGACAATAAATAAATATCAATACCTAAGGTCAAATATTATTTATCTTTATTGTCTAGATATCATGAATTCTAAAACCTTAAAACAAAGATTAAAAAAAGAAAATTAATTCTCAAAATACAATGTATAGGTTCACCAATTTATTTTACCCCATTTTTTATTAAAAAATATAAATCATAATTTTATAATGGGTATAAAATTGAAAAATAATAGAATGTTAAAGATGTAAATTAATTATCAATTATGATTTTGATAATTACTAAATATAGAAAATTGTTATTCTTAGAAAAAACTAGGAATAAAATAACTTAGCTCAAACTCAGAAAATAATTGACTATTTTAAATGTTCGACTATGGAATCCAATAAGATAGGTGATTATGCATGTTTAAAATTAGGTACATGATCTAAAACTGATTTTTTATAGGTTCAATATAAGTAAACATGAGTGTATATCATTTTTGTTTGTTGACTATGGACTTGTCCTAGTTGAATTTGCTTAATGACTAATATGAAAATATATAAATAATTATAATATTGATATTAGTAGATAAAAAACATAAAAAAAAATATCTATAGATAATATTATTGTAGTAAGATATGAGTTTAATCCAATTTATTCCATTAATAGTGGAAATGCCCCAATTGAACATGATGAATAATTGATCTTTGCACCTTCTGAGCCCATGTGTGCTGAAAAATCTATGTCATTGTAATTTCAATTGTATTGCAAAAAAAATGATGTTTGTATTATTTTTTATTTGAAAACCTAAGGTAAATATTATATATTTAAAAATTGAAAAAAATATAGGAGTGTAATGGGATGATTTGACCTCAATCACCCCCTTAATGAGTAATCACTGCTTACATATCAAATACTTTAAGGAGGAAAATCAAACCCACGTAGTTCTCCCACCTAAAGTGATTGTGGAAATTGTGCTATATGTGAATGTAGATATAAAATAGTATTGATACTTGATATTAATAAATATTTACTTGATATGGAATGATATTGACTTGGCTTATGGATGTTCCTTGTGAGTGATCATAAATTTGAAAAGAATAGGATATTTTTTATCGATGTGTAATGGTGTGTAATATTGAAATACATGAATTAAAACTGGGGATAATGAATGAAATTTGATATTTATTTATAGGAAAGCCATTTAAAACTTGTGGTAAGATCCAAAATAATGATTTAAATTTATAAATTAGTTGTTATTTATCATAGGATGTGGCTGGCCTAAGTGGATAGGAGTGCGATAATGATTATGTCTACTTAGGCAAACTTAGACTAAAAGATCAAGGGAAATTTTATTGATTTGTATATTTTCTAAGGGTAATTTTAAGCATTTTAAATTTACATTTATATGTATTATTATCCTTAAACAAAGGTTTTAACCCACATATTGATGAAAGGATTATAGGAATAGTGAATAAGATTCATGTACTTAGGTGCAAGTAATGTGGTTCAAGAATTAGCATTGTTAAGTACTTGTCACCATATTTATGTGTCTAAAAATACCAATATATGTGAGACCTCATAATAAGCTGGTTATATTTTACTATTGTAATGCCTTACCTTTTGAGTATCAAATGAAACTATAAGATAAAGATAAATGAAATAATTAAATTTTGTATTGAGCATGTAAAGAAGCTAAAAAATAGTAGATGTGAAGATAGAGATTCTACTAGACTAACTTATTCCAATGAATAAATTTTTAAGCTCATTCATAATTTTGGAAATGACCTAGTCACCATCAAATCATAGCTTGATGATCAAACTTATACATCAAGTAGAATGATGAATGTTTCAAAAGATAAGAATGAACCCAAGAATATTTATTATAATATTTTTGAGGTAGATCATGACCCTAATAATTTTGTTTCCCTTTAAAAGTTTAAAAGAATTTTTAAGAGTAAAGATAGTATCTCTTTTGACCTAATTAATAACATAAATATGTACAATTATAAGGAACCTTCAATGGAATCAGGAACACTAACATTTATGCAGTCCAAACTAGAAATAAATATTATAATACTATTACATATAACTCTAATTTAGCCTCAGCTATTGATATACATTTTCATCCTCAAAATTTTATTTCTATACAAAAGTAAGGATATAATTCAAGATTATTCAACTAATAACTCACAAAATAAAAACCCTCTACCTTTTAGATATAATAACATAGAATACCAACATGACTTCAAGTCAAGAAAATATAATTTGAGAAATATTAATATTGGCTCCTATAGTATAGTTAATTATTTGGATAATACAAAGAAAAAATACTTTTTGTTTCAACTTATCTATTTACCTAGTGTTGACCAAATTTGACTCTTAGGTCAAATTGGGATCCCTATAGGTAAAATTTTGACTTTAAAGTGTTTAATCGATCTAATATAGATGTCATAAAGTGTTTTATAGGTTAATTGATGTCATTTAATGTTATACTAGCCTTGGTCCTGAGTCATTTTAGTCCTTTTAGTCATTTTGAGGTAAAAAAGGGGAATTTAATGAATTTTATGGATTTATTGAGAAGTTTGAAGATTTAAAAGGTGATTTCATGTGTAATGTGTCCTCACATGTCTTAATCAACCATTGGTAACTGAAAGTGTTAGGTGCTTCAAAATAAAGAGTAGGTTTGTTGGGAAAAAGGTGAGCTTGGCACTTTTATGACCCATGGGAAAGTGTGAAACATGGGAGAAGATCATATAATGTCCCTTAAGATTAATAAAGTTTATTTTAATGTTTTTAATGATTTAGAAGTTCCATTTTGGGTCTAAAACTATTCTACTCCTTTTTCACCTTTTTAGGTACACAGAACCAGTCTTTAGGTTTTTAGTTGGTACATAAAACAAAGGAGGTTTCAGACCAAAATCCTTGGGGAGGTAAAATTAAACTCAAATAAATTAATTTCAATTAATTTTTTTAATAATTATGTTCTTTTATTCATGAACCATCCTCATGAAGTTGACTATGTTTTTCTGCATGCTAATTTATGCACCTTATAGGTTTTGACTTAGTTTGAGTAGGTCTATAAAATATAGATACTACTATTGGTTCCATATTATGTTTAACATATCCTATCATGTTACCCATGATTTTTTTCACTTTTAAAGGTGTTTAAATGAGTCAAGTAGCTCAAAGTTACAAGAGGATATGCCTCTCTGAGTTATAGGTAGTGTTTCACCATTTTCAAGAACTTCATGCTTGTTCATGGTTTCAAGGGTTGTTATAGGTTCATGTACATGTTTTTAATTATATTATGGTTACCTTAACATTTAAAATTAATTTTCCAAAGAAATATCATGAGCTTGCAGTCATAGCTGCCATATACAATTAGTTTGTTATATAACTGTCATAATCAGTCAACTAGGTACCTTCAAGAGGATTCAATGTTGAAAATGAAGTTCGAAAATTGTTTTGAGCTTTTTAAAAACTTTATTTTTCATCTAAATTTCAAAAAAAAAATAATAATAATTTACATGGTAGGAAATTTCTTTAAACACACTGCTCATACTCCTCTTCATTACCTGTATATTCAAAATGTGCACTTACAAGTATCATGCATGAACAAACATGTGATAATGAGGTTTGGTATTTATTTGAGGTCATTTAAATTAAAATTAATCCATTTGAAATTTTTTTTAAGGCCTACAATTGATAATAAACATGTATAGCCTGCTCACTACCTACCTTTTCATCCTCACTACCTATATAATGGAATGCCCACCTATATGTGGTCTTGACAGGGAGATAAAAGACATTTTAAGCATTTATATCATAGGATTGAACTTAATTAGAGTAATTACATGTTGAATGGATACTAAAATACATGTTTTAACTGTTAAGTGGCTTAACAAGGTTGAAAACCACTTTCTACTAGGAAGGGACTGAATTTTGGGATCAAATCCCTAAATTGAAGAAAAAGAAGTCCTAACACTTTTTGTCAAGGGAAAAAAATAGGGTTTTCATTGTATTTGAGGCATCTAGATAAAAATTAATTTTATCCTATAGGTAGGAGATGAACTTTGAAAAATATTTAAGACATAACACTATTGAAGGTTGGAGGTTTGAAGGCTTAAAGTTACCTAAAAAAACACTAAAAACTTGTAATATCATCTACAAAATTGATTTTGAGCAACCTTTGTATTAAAATTTGATAATCTAGACCACATATTCAAAATTTAATGGTTAAAAATGGTTTTAATGAATCCTTTATGATCTAATTATCATCTAAGAAGTTATAATATTGTGTTTACCCCTATACACACCTTTAGTCCATACACAGGCCATGAAAACAAGCACCTACAACCAACATGGAGTTTAAGTTTGAGAAGATTTTTATTTTATTGAATAAATGAGTATTAAGTTATTTTCATGGTTTTAGAAGGTTATTATAGGCTTACTCATATGTTTCAAGTAACAAATGATGATCTTCCAAGCTCGTTTACACCTACAGTGAGCACTTATAGCTAGTAGTAGGTGAATGTAGGGGAACAATGAGATGAGAAATGTGCCTGAGTAATGATATAAGGACACAAAATGTTAAATAATGGAAAAATGACTATGTATTCTTTATGAAAAGTTATAAACATTGTATTTAAGGCCTAATTCATACAAAAGTGCACTTACAAGGGTATTCCCATGTAAAAACATAGTCAATTGTGACTAAGAGGGACAATAAGCTTGAGTAAATAGTTGAAACCATACCAAGGCATGAATATAATTTATATTGACATGTAAATTTTTTAGTGTGGTCCATAACCCATTATAAAATCTCTAGGCACTGTACTCAAGACTCAAACATGTATAAACACCTATAGGCAGGGGCTACTATTGAAGAAGGAAATAGAGTCCAAAAGGCATAATATTTGAGAGTTTAAAGTGTATGTGAAAGTATGAAATGAATTAATAGATTATAAATGGTTTATATAAATTAAATGATAATTTTAATACTATAAATCAAATCCTAGCTCATATATTTACACCTACAGGTCTTGAAACTCCCATATAGTTAGTTGGGATTGACTGAGACAGGCAGTGAGATGAAACTTAGCATCTAAGATTTGTTTACATTGACCTAAGGTAAATAATTAATCAAAAAATTACTATATAAAAATATATATATATTAAAATATGTAATTTTCAAAATTTTATTAGTCCAATTAGGCAAAAGACACCTATAGGTAGGGAGACACCGACAGGTAGGGTTGACTTACCATTTAGGCCTGATTGAGTAAGGAAGGGTTTTAAGGTGAAATAAAAGATTATGAGGGTTTAATATAATTTTTTACATAATTATTATAGTTTAAATAACCTTATTAAACTATCATAATGGATAAAAAATCAAAAGAAAGACACTTGTAAGTGCTAAACATAGTCCACATGGAGAATCATGCACAGTCTATCGTAAAAGGAAGTCTATCTTGGAACTTGAGGCTTTAGAGGGCCAAATGACCTATTAGATAGTTAAAAATTTGTGTATAAAACCTTAAAGACATTGATAAACCTATAAATTGTCCACCATTTTTTTATGAAGTAGGGGAGTGCCCTCTCTTTTGTCTCAAATAGAGGGCACTCCCTTAGGAACACAAACTGGTAGTTTTAGAGAAGGGTAGTAAATGGATGGTCTTAGGGGATGTTTGAAAATTGAAATGAAATGTATGATGTTATAACACATCCAAGTAAACATGTAAAACTAATAAATAAGGAGTGAAGATTATTAGGGTATCCCAAACCCTCAATTTTTTAGACAAACATACTAGGCATGGCTAGGCCTAAAAATCCAAATGAGAAGGCATTTATAATTACAACCTTATATGGGAATTATAAATTGATAAATAATTTTTTTAGGAATATTTAATATGTTTTAAATATTATGTAATGAAGATAATTCAAATAGAATGGTTTGGATGGCAAAGATTACACTCAGACCTGTTAAGCAAAGTTCAAACCTAGTGCCTAAATGAGAGGTCAGTTACATTTTTAACATGATATATGATTCCTGTCCTATTGGATAATGATTATATGGTCATTATAGGTATGTGAAATATTTAAAATTTCATAAAAATTACAAGGAGAGTCAATTTTTGGATTGGGACCAATGTTAGGCCTATTAAAATGGGGAAAAGAGCTTGATAGGTTACTCTTAAACACTCACATCTTTCATGAGACTATGCATGGATACCAAATGAGTTTGAAGGAGTTATCATAGGTATTAAAATTTATTTTTGTGTAATTATTTTGTGTTTCCAATGTCATTTTTTATGAACAGACCTTAAGAGTGAAAATAGGCTAAAACCCTCCTAAACACTTGCTAGAGACCCGATGGAGAAAAAAAGCTTGGAGAGATATATATATGACATAGTTTGACCATTAAAGTTATTGAAACTTGTAAATTACTCACTCATACTCCCTCCCATGCTTTTGAGCTATATGTACTTATATAGATAGGGTACAAAATAGGCTTTTCTTGATATTTGTATGCATTGTGTAGGTTCTACGAGTATGAAGATGAAACCAACTATGGGAGAAGTATTAGGAATTTTTATAACTCGCCATGTTCATTTAATTCCTCAAAACAATTCCTAAGTTTCTCAATAAGATCTCTCATCTTAGCCATTCAAAACTGGCATAGTAGACATGATGGTGAGAAGGGTGGAAAACTTCAAGTATACTAATTTTAATAGATGTCTAATGCTTTTAATGACATGAAGGGTATTTAAACTTGTCATACACTCCATAACATGGATTTTAATGGAAAATTAATTCCTTTTTGGAGGCCAAGTGTGCAGGATGTATGAAAGAAGAGTTATTTTGGACTATAGATGATGATGGCTCTCTTCTAGATGATTTCAAAGGACCAAGACTATAACCAATGCATGGAGAGGCATGTATAATATCCTTAACCTTAATTTAAATCATTATACCTATCCCTAATTATTTTTGGGATGTTAAAATAGGTCAAAATTATGAAGTTAGTTTTTTGAACTAGAATGAGGAGTTTCATGCCACTTTTCATGAGTTTTATAACTTGGATGGACACTTGTGCTTCCTGACCTTGTATGGTTCATCCTAAATCATTTTCTCATGAAAAATTAATTGATTTTATTATCTTAACAAGTGTCCTTATGACCCTTGGACTTCTCTCTTCTCCTCTTTATCTTAATTTCTATAAGAATTAGCCATTTTGGCCATTGTAACTCATGCTCTACTTGAGTATGGTGAAGCCTTGCTCATTTACATACCTTTGATCAATAATATTATTGATTTTTTACCTCTTAATGACTATTCATAGTGTGTTATAATTTAAAATTAGATATTTCTTAGTGAATACTATGGATTTCTTATCATGTTATCTTATTCTTTCATCCTATTTGTAATTAGAAAGCTTCTTCTTACAGGGCATGTGTTCAAGGAAATGCTAAGGATTGATTGAGTTATTCTATTAACTATTTCCATTTAAGGCCTCTTGTCTAGTCTTTCTAGCTTTGCACATTCATCCATAACCTCATAATGTAACATTGATTTGAGAAGATGCAGATTGAAGAAGTGTATGTTTGGTTAGTCCTTTGTTCTCATGTGTATCATGCTGCTAGTTAGAAGTCATCATCTTATTTGGTGTATCACCTCCGTTAGAATAATTTTCTTTCATTTATCTCTCTACCTTTAACCCCCAAATTTTAGGTGTAGTTGTGATCCAAAGTGGTACATCAAGGGAGCTATCCCTATCTAGAGATTCACCTCATCCTTAGGCTACCCACAAGCCTAGAGGTGTTTCCATTATACCACTTGGATGAGGAGAGCTTATGAATCTCCTCAAAGGATGTAAATCTAAGTGACAATATTTTTTGTCATGCTCGATGGGAATCTTAGTCTAAGAGGTTGAATGATTTTTAGTGTTATTTTTCAATAATCAACCTTTAAAAGCATCTATTAAAGCATCAATGGTGACTCTAAAGATACATCAATTCGTCAATCAACCTAGGTTTCCTTTTGAAAATTTTTGGTAATATATTTCTTTGTGTTCTTGATTTAAATGAGATTTCATGGCTAATTTTGGTGTTGAGTACTACTTTACATAAGTTGGTGATACATTTTAAGTTTTTGCCATTACTTATCAACAAAAATAAGTTCTTAATTAGCCCTATCATGAAGTTTACTATCTCCAACATGAAGTGTATTAGCCCATTCATGAATTTTACCAAACCTATTAGTCTTCTCCATATCTTGATCCTAGTCAACCTCATCACTTCTCAAGTCAATCCATTTCTACCTTCAAATACACTCGTTTGGGCTATGAGAGGTGTATGTTAGATCTTGACACACAAAGGGGATATGGTCAATATGTTCTTAGTCATCTTATTCATAAGGTGAGAGATGAATTATAGTTTGTCAAAAGAGAGTGGGTACCTATTGAGAGAGCCAATTGGCAAAGGCTCACAAGTGAGATATTTGATGTGATTAGCCTAGTTTCTTCCTTAGAAGATAGACTAAGAGTTCATGAAAGGCTACCTCACCAAAATTATTAGCCTTCATATCCACTTCCCCAAGTTTCCTATCAGCCATATTTGATCCCTACTCATAATCCTAATCAAGGATATCAAAATCATTATTTTCCCAATCAATTGGAAGAGAGAGTTGAAAAGAGAAACCTTATTTTGGAAGCTAATCTTGATAGGTAGATTGAGTTGGCTAATATACATATGAATCAGTCCATAAAATTATAAAAGGAAGTGGAATTAAATCCCTCATTTCCCTCTCACATTTCATCACCATCTCAAGAAGAGACTTTTAGATATGAGATTCTAAGTTGGAGACAAGGTGGAGAATCCAAGCCTAAATAGATACTAAGATTCTTAAAAAATTCATCCACTCCTTAAGTTGTACCATTACCTAAAAAATAGACTCCTAATAACAACATCCTAAGCTATAGTAAGGTATTGGAAACATGGGGAAAGAAAGAAGTTAAAAGTCTAGATAATGAGTGTGAAGTTGAGAGAGAGCTTGATCCTATGAAAGTCCCTCCCATCCTTCCTCAAGAGACCTCTTGTTCTCAATGTCATCCTTATTTTAATCCTCATCTTCATGATTATACCTATGAAATTAAAGAGATACTTTTCCAAGAGAACCTATCCAAGAAAATTGAAGAGTTAGATTCAAAGATGATATTGCTAAGTCAAGGTATGATGGAAGGTTTAGACCAAAATGAAGATCCTATGACTAAACACACCCCATATAACCCTCCTCAAGAAAGAGTTCAAGATAAATCAGATGTTAATGAAGTGGTTTTCCAATGGAAGGAATAAAATCAAGTTGTTTTAGACCAAGGTCTACTTTCCCTTCCTCAAGAGCTTCCAAAAGAATCCCCTAAATTTCACTCTCAATCTGATTTTGAGTTTTATGTGCCACCTCCACCAACTAATTCATTTTTAATCATACCATCACCATTTTTATTGATGGAACTATGGTATGGGAACCTAAAGAGGAGAATTTGGGTGATAAAAACTCAAAACTCTTGCTTGAATAATGTTTATCTCCTTGGTAGCCTCATTGGACTAAGTCACATGACTTTAAAATGCCTAGTCTTGGAATCACAAAGAAGGAGAAATAAATGGAGGATCTTGTATACCTTGAGAACCAAAGTCTTATTGTAAAGGTTGAGATGTAACTTGAGATACCTCAAGAGGTTATAAATTCTAAATAATATGTGTGCTTTTGTGTTGAATCTTTAGATTGGGTTGATATGGAAGAATGTCTTCATTTTGCCAAAGAGGAAAAACTAGTCATTGATTCTTCCATCACTATGATAGATATCATTGATGGGTAGGAACAAGTTATTAATCATAATTTGGATGAATTGTTTGAAATTATTGGATTAGGATATAATACTCTTTAAGGAGGCTATGAGCTAATCCCAATGGAGAAGGTAGCCTTGATACTCAAGTGAGTATGTAAAGGAAAAGCAACCTTTCAAATCTATACTCACAAGAGTCATGCATATCATGATGACATGTTTGAAATTATAAAGATGGGATATAATCCTCTCAAATAATTGGGGGAAACACATAAACTCTTATTAATCTTAATATTCTAAGGAATAAGTAACCAATCCTCTTGAAGCCATGCCTACAAAAATATGCAAGTTAACCATGAGATGAAGAGTGGCAGTAGTATGAGGTATGTGTAAAAGATAAATAAGAATATATATACATTGGAAACATATTTAAATATGATATAATTGAGATTAGGTCAAGTGAAGTGCCAAGAAATAGGTCTAATCTACAAAGCATCCAATTTAAGAAAAAACATACTTATCACTATGATCCATCTCATCAAGAAGAAGATTCAAGAAACTTTCTTTTCAATATTGGAAAGGAGGTATGCTTAGTTTATAGTTATTAATAATAGTTTGTTCTCTAATTCCCTTAAGTGCCTTTGCACATGTGTGTGTGTCTTGTTAGTGTGTTTGATTTACTTGTGTGTGTCCTTTATTTTATGTGGTTGAGGTAGTCGAGTGGTCTTGTCTAGATCAAAGCTTGTGGTAAAAGTCCTATTATTGTGTCTCAAACTTCAAATGACTCCCTAATCCTAATGGACTGATAAGGGCTACTGGTCTAGTTAGTATAGCTAGAATACTACCCCTATGAGTCACCAATTTGTTGACCAAATTTGACTTTTAAGTCAAATTGAGACCCCTATAGGTAAAAATTAATTTTTAGGTGTTTTAGTGGTTTAATATAGATGTCATAAAGTGTTTTATAGGTTAATTGATGTCATTTAATGTTATACTAGCCTTGGTCCTTAGTCATTTTAGTCCTTTTAGTCATTTTGAGGTCAAAAAAGGGCATTCAATAAATTTTACAAATTTATTGGGAAGCATGAATATTATATAGGTTATTTCATGTGCCATGTGTCCTCAGATGTCTTAATTAGTTTTTGGTAACTTAAAGTGGTAGGTGCTGCAGAAGAAAGAGCAATTTTCTTAGGGAAAAAGGTGAGTTTGGCACTTGTATGACCCATGGGAAATTGAGCCATATGGGAGAAGGTCATAAAATGTACCTTCAGCTTCCTAAAGCTTAGTTTCAAATTTTAAATTATATATAAGTGACATTTTTGGACCAAAACCATTTTTCTCCTTTTTCACCCTTTTAGCACATAAAACCAATCTTCATGTTTGTACTTGGTATGGACAACAGGTGAAGTTTCATACCAAATGCCTTGGGGAGGTGAAATTAAACTTAGTTACATTCATTTAAATTATAATATTTTTAATAATGGTGGCTTTTTCTTCATGAACCATCCTCATGACGTTGACTATGTTTTTTCTACTTGCTAATATGTTTACCCTATAGGTTTTGCCTTGGCTTGAGCATGTCTATATAAACTATCTATTGATATTGGTTTAAGATGATTTTTAATATATCCCCTCATGTTATCCACACTTTTTTTCATGTTTAAAGGTGTTTGGGTGAGTTAATTAGCTCAAAGTTGTAAAAAGATACACCTTTCTAAGTTACATGTAGTTTTTCACCATTTTCAAGAACTTCATGCTTGTTCATGGTTTTAGGGGTTATTATAGGTTCATGTAAACATTTTAAATTATCTCATAATTCACTTAAACTTGAAAATTAAATATCCAAATAAATCTCATGAGCTTGCAATCATAGCTACCATATATAGCCAGTTTGTTATATAACTATCATAACTAGTCAGCTAGGTACCTTCAAGGGGGTTCAATGTTGAAAATGAAGTGAGAAATTTGTTTTGAGTTTTTAAATAGCTTGATGTTTCATCTGAACACCAAATCAAAGGAAATAAATTAGCATGATAATTAGTTTCCTTGAACACACTGCCCATACTCCTCTTCACTGCCTACATATTTAAAATGTACACTTACAAGTATCATGTGTGAACAAACACATGAGGACATTTCATACTAATTTAATGTCATTAAGGTTTAAATTAATCCATTTTAAAGTTTTGTGAAAGCATATAATTGATAATAAACATGTATATCATATTCACTACCTACCTTTTCATCCTCACTGCCTGTACAATGGAATGCCCACCTATAAGTGGCCTTGATAGGGAGATAAAAAGCCATTATGATCATTTAAATCATAGGATGGAAATTAATTAGAGTACTTACATGTTTAAGGGATCCTCAAATACATGTTTGAAGTTTTAGGTGTCCTAGCAAGGTTGAAAATTACTTTTTAGTAAGAAGGGATTGAATTCTAGGATCAAATCCCTAAAATGAAGAAAAATAGTCCTAACACTTTTTGTCAAGGGAAAAAAATAGGGTTTTCATTATATTTGAGACATCTAGATAATCATGAATTTTAGCCTCTAGGTAGGAGATGAATTTTTAGAAAGATGGAATTTAGAAAATTATTGAAGGTTAGAGGTTTGAAGGCTCAAAGTTTCTTCAAAAAACACAAAAATCCTATAATATCATCTACAAAATTTTGAGTTTAAGCAACCTTTGTTTTCAAATTTGATAATATAAACCACATATTCACACTTGAATGGTTCAAAATGTTTTTCATGAAGACTTTATGATATAATGATCATATAATAGGTTAGAATACTATGTTTAGACTCCTATACATACCTTCAATTTGTACACAGGCCATGAAAACAAGCACCTATAGCCAACATGGAGTTCAAGTTTGAGAAGGGTTTTATTTTCTTGAATAAATGAGTATTAATGTATGTTTATGGTTTGATAAGGTGATTATATGATTCCTCAGAGGTTTTGAGCAACAAATGATGATCTTCCAAGCCCATTTACACCTATAGTAAGCACCTACAACTAGTTGTAGGTGATTGTAGGGGAATAATGAGATGAAAAATATGCATAAGTGATGATATAAGGATAAAAAAGGTGAAATAATGAGTCCCATAATGGTTAAATGACTATGGATTCTTTATGAATAGTTACAAACATTGTATTTAAGACTTAATTCATACAAAATTGCACTTATATGGTATTCCCAAGTAAAAACATAGTCAGTTGTGACTAAGAGGGACAATAAGCTTGAGTAAATTGTTAACACCATAAAAAGGTATGAGTATAATTTATATTAAAATGGAAATGATTTAGTGTGGTTGAAAACCCCTTGGAAAGTATCTAAGCATTATACTCAAGATTCAAACATATATAAACACCTACAAGCAAGGGTTACTATTGAAGAAGGAAACACAGTCCAAAAGGCATAATGTTTGAGAGTAAAAAGTGTATATGAAAGGATGGAATGAATTAATGGAGTATAAATGGTTTATATAACTTAAATGAGAATGTAAAAAATATAAATAAAATTCTAGATCATATATTTACACCTAAAAGTCTTGAAACTCCCATACAATCAGCTAGGATTGACTGAGACAGGTAATGAGATGAAACTTGGAATCTAAGATTTGTTTGTATTGAAATAAGGTAAAAAATGAATCAAAACATATATATATATATATATATATATATATATATATATATATATATATATATATATATATATATATATATATATATATATATATATATATATATATATATATATATATATATATATATATATATATATATATATATATATATATATATATATATATATATATATATTTGTGTGTGTATATGTGTGTGTGTGTGTGTGTGTGTGTGTGTGTGTGTGTGTGTGTGTGTGTGTGTGTGTGTGTGTGTGTGTGTGTGTGTGTGTGTGTGTGTGTGTGTGTGTGTGTGTGTGTGTGTTTGTGTTTAAATAGGGTATTTTCACATTGTGATTAGAGTCCAATCAGACAAAAGACACATATAGGTAGGGTCAACTTATTAGTCATGCTTGACTGAGTAAGGAAGGGTTTTAAAGTGAAAGAAAAGATTATGAGGGTTTAATATAATTGTGGAAATACTTATTATGCATTAAATAACCTATTAAAATCTCATAATTTATAAAAAGAATGAAATACACTTCCAAGTTCAAAACATAGTCCACATGAAGAATCATGCACAATCTATCATAAAAGGAAGTTTGTCTTGGAACTTAAGGCCTTTGGAGGGTCAAATGACATAGTAGAGAGTTAAAAATTTGAGTAGATAAATTTTATGAATTGGATAAACCTATAAACTATCCACAATTATTTGAATAAATATGTAAGTACCCTCTATTTTGTCTCAGATAGAGGTCACTCCCTTAGGAACACAAACTAGTAGTTTTGGAGAAGGGTAGTAAATGGATGGTATTAGGAGTTGTTTTAACCTTAAAATGAGATGTAGGAGGTTATAAAACATCCAGGGAAACATGGAAAACAAATAAAGGATTAAATATTAGTAGGGTATCCCAAACCCTCAAATTTTCAAATAGACATACTAGGCATGGCTAGGCCTATAAATCCAAATGAGAAGGCATTTCCACTTATAGAATTATATGGGAATTATAAATTTATAAAGAATATTTTTAGGGTTATTTCAGATATTATAAATATTATGTAATTAATATAAATCTAACATAATGGTTTGGATGGTAAAGATTGCACTCAGACTTGTTAAGCAAGGCTCAAACCTAGTGCCCAAATGAGATGTCAGTTGTGCTTATAACATGAGATATGATTCCTATACTATTGGATCATAGTTATAGGTTAATTATATGTATGTGAAAGATTTAAAATTTCAGAAAAAATACAATGAGAGACATTTTTTTTCTTGGGACCAATGTTAGGCCTGTTGAAATGGGGAAAAGAGCTCGATATGCTATTTTTGAACACTCACATCTTTCATGAAATTGTGCATGGATACCAAAGGATTTTGGAGGAGTTATCAAATGTCTAATTTTTATTTTTATTTTTTTGAATTATTTTTGTTTTCCAATGTTAGGTTTTTATGAACAATCCTTAAGAGTAAAATGAGGCTATAACCTTCCTAAACCCTTTATAGAGACCCAATGGAGAAAACAAGCTTGGAGAGATATCTAGATGACATAGTTTGACTATAAAAGTGATTATAAATTGTAAAATAATCAAAAATATCCCTCCCATAATTTTTATATATATGGACTTGTATAGACAAGATATAAAATAGGCTTTTCTTGATAGTTTTATGCATTGTGTAGGTTCTAGGAGGAGTCTAAATATGAAACCAAATTTTGGAGAAGTATTATGACTTTTGATAACTACAAATGTTCATTTCATGCCTCATAAAAATTAATAAGTGACTTAATAGGAGCTCTCATCTCAACCAGTCAAAACTGGCATAGAGGACATGATGGTGAGAAGGGTGGAAAACTTTTAGTAGACTGATTTTAAGGTGTATCTGATGCTTATAAGGACATAAATGGTATTTAAAATTGTCATCCACTCCATCCCATGGATTTTAATTTAAAATTGATGATTTTTTGGAGGCCATGTGTGCAAGGTGTATGAAGGAAGAGTTATTTTTGACTGTAGATGATGATGGCTCACTTCTAGATGATTACAAAGGACTAGCATTAAAAATAATGCATGGAGAGGCATGTATAATAGCCTTATCCTTCATTAAAATCATCATACCTATCCCTAATTAGTTTTGGGACTTTAAAATAGGTCCAAATTATGAAGGTAATATTCTGAGCTAGAATGAGGAGTTTCATGCCCCTTTTCATGAGTTTTATGACTTAGATGGACACTTGTACTTTCTAACCTTGCATGGTTCATCCTAAATAATTTTAGCATGTATAATTAACTAATTTTATCAGCTTAAAAATTTCCCTTTTGACCCTTGAACTTCTCTCTTCTCCTTTCTCTCTCTCTCATGTTCTGTAATAACTAGCCATTTTGGCCATTGTAACTCATGCTCCACCTAAGTATGGTGAATCTGTACCAATTTTCATGGAATTTATACAAATATTGAGTAAATATAAATTCATAAAATATTCAATAAATCAAAAAATTATATGAAACTTGACATTTTTAAAAATATGCTAAAAATGGAAATACCAAAGAGGAATGACTTAGATGGAAATCAAACATGTAATACTATGACTAAGTATATGAAACTAACTATATGGAAATGAGAGGTAATTATGAATTAGGAGTAAGTGTCTTTTATATCTCTAGACAAGGCCACACTAGCTATACTAGGTTGAACCATGTTATAGTCTTTACGGTGCATCAGTGTTCGATAGGGTTTTTTTCTTGTATGTAAAATTTGAAAGGTACATTGGCACATATTGGTATTTTTTATTTATTTTATGTTACTTGATCTATTACATAATCTATCATGTATCTTATTCTTCAATTAGAACCCTAGCTCAACATAAAATTAGGAATAATTGAAATAAATGGGAAAAAGGGGTTAGTGACCAAAGTTTTGGTTGACCTCAACAACCCCTATATTGATCACTACCTACATATCAATAATTCAATGAGGGATCAAATTCCAAGTAATTATCCCATGTTGTAGTGGTGTGTGTGAAATATTGGTGTAATGTTTTAGATTATGGTAAAAGCAGGTTTTGAAGGGGCCTAGAAACCCTAGTACAAGGAAAAGAGATAGAGCAACCAAAACACAGACAAAGTCTTAAAACTACTACAAGGATGTAGCAAAAATAGGTTTTAAATGGACCTGAAACCACCAGAAAGACAACCGGTCACAACCCAAAAAAACAGAGAACTGGCACCCCCTTAGACATAGGAAGACAACAAGAAAACAAAGAACTAGAAAACAAAGAAATATTGGTGTAATGTTATATGTTATGTGATATTGGTTTAATTATGTGATTCAATAATGAATTGTGACCTTAAAGGTGGATTTAGACTTATCTCAGGGCTACTAGGGATATGTAGACTTATAATTGAAAATAATATGTGATTTTATCTCAATGTGGAGTCACACATGCTAGTAATTTTCAATAATGTAAGCCTCTCCCTATCTAGTTAACAAATGAATGAAAAATATGCCTTTATAGTGATCTTTTTTGAAATTACTCATATAAGATTTTTGAAATGTGTTGGATGACCCATTAGTGAGTTTTAATTTGATAAATTAGTTGTTATTTAGTGAGAATATATGGTTAAAAAATTTAGAAACTACTAGTGAGTAGGGTATTCCCAAAGGATAAATCTTTTCTAAGGAGCAGAGACAACTAAAATAAATGTGTGGATTATTATGATTCTGAGTTTAAAATATTTGAAATGAATAATAAGGACATATTGTATTAAATTTTATCAAGGTTAAGGGTTACCCACATATAGGTAGAGGAATAACAACTTATATCCATGGAATTGGGCATGAGATAAGTCTGTATAATGAGATGGTCACAAGTCCATTATTTTTTACTAACTAAATTTTCACCCTTTTTATTCTAGTAGTGTAAAAAAAAAGTACTAGAGTAAAATAAATGGAGTTAGAGCTGATCTTACTTATGTTGAGTAGGCTTGGATGTAAAACACATGATGAAGTATGATTCATGTGAACCTTCAATTAAACAAGTATAAATCAACCATTATTTAAGATTAAAATATGAAAGTAAAGATAATAAACTTATAAATCAAATAATAAGGAATAAATACACTAATTTGGGTGCATGAACCATTGTGTTATCTAGTGAAAAATTAGTGACTATATAGGGTAGGACACTTGGAGATTTATTCTTTATTGAAACACCAAGATTTGAATATGTATTTCCCAATCCTCATTAGAAGAGAGTGTGATTAAGAACTCAAGGTGTCATTCACTCTGTCATTGCATACCCAATGTAGTAGAGTAGCTTGGAATACTTGTATGAATTCTAATAGATCATCCTAGTGAAACAATGATGAAAATGTGAATCAACTATTTTATATGGAATAGTATTCCTTTATAATTCAAAATTGGTGAAAAATAACATGATATGAATTTAGTTTGTAGAATATAAATAATGACATCAATTGCCATTCCTTTTGTGAAATCTAGTGCAAAAATTGAGCAAGGAGGTGGTCACGTGCCATGCACATGCCCCCAATCTAATATTTGGGTGTATATAGATTATATAACTAAATAACATCAAGTGATTTTCTAAGCAAAAACCTATGTAATACCTGAAACATATACCATGCATGATTCCTCAAATCTAAGCAATAATATACCATAACCTATGCATAAATATGAAACTTTATTTTGAGTAAAAGTGAAACTAATCTATGGACTGAATGAAATTCATAATTTTGAAAAAATCTATTTTTGACTATTGGGATGAAAGCACACTATTATGGACATGACCAACCTAGACACTTATCCAAATCAATCACTGCCATCTGAAATTAATTTCTGGGTAATATATGGGCATGAACTTGATTAATTGGATAAAACCTTTAATTTTTTATCTTTGTAGTTTACTATTTCATATTAGTATCTAAGATGAAATAATTGTGCATGCCCCCTATTTCGAGGTGTGTTGTGAATCTTACACAATATCTTAGCTCAAAATAATAAAGTTATTTTAATGATGTGATATATTATATTTAAATATAGAGTAATAATGATAACATTTGATATCATGACATCATCATATATAAAATGAATAAGGTATTAAAATAATATACATGTAGAACCAAACATACACAGTGTCATGTTGAGATAGATCTTAGCAATTAAGCACATAATGAATATTGAAAACTTTAAATAGTATAAAGCAACTCAAGGAGGATGCATGATATTCATCATGGTATAAAAAAGTTGGGAATATGTATGATGTCCATCATGGCACCAAAAAAATGAGGAAACTAAGTAAACAAATAATCATGGCCATGGCATACACACATAAAGAGTCTAAATGAAATCACATAGAACACATGATAGAGTAAGGAAAATGGGACACATATAAGGGACTTATTCAATTGTCACTCAAATTCATGGAAGTATATAATAATTATTATAGATACAAATGTGTATATTCAAATTTACATAATTAAAACAAGTTGAAAACACACAAAACATGAAGTAAGAAAGAAAACACAAAAAACATGCATGACTTAGTGAAGGGTTTGTCTACACAAACAACTAGTAACATTTGTATATTCAATAACTTAGGTATCCAATAAGACATCAATGTGAAATTAAGTGAGAAATAATGATATATTTTACACCAAGTATTGAAATAAAGAATGAATAATAATGATAATCATATAACATTAATACTTATGTAAAAGGATGCCCCCATTGAACTTGTTGATAAGTAAATAAGTTGTAAAAGGACTGTGAATGGTTTGAACCTAAAATATTAGGGCCTATGTTTACTGGGACAAGTATATTGTAATTAGACAAGAGTTTAAAGTGTGACTATCTAGGTTAGATTAGTTTTGTTTATGTAAAATATCTAGGTCTTAGTTATTATCACAAGCTACAACTACATCTAGAAGTAACAACCTGTATATTTAACAACTCACTCAAATACACTTGTGAAGAATTTTTGATAGAAAAATAGTTATAAATAAGTAATACATATATATTAAATCATAAATTGACTGATGTAAATAAACTACACATATCATATATAAGTCTTAATTTTTAGTTTTTTTGAAATATTCTTTTTTCTGTATTTTTGAATATAGAAACTGAAAAAGGAGCATACTAACCTATGAATTCCATAAGAGCCTCACAATCATAGGTTCTATATATAGCATGGTAAGAACGATCTTTCATGAGTGTAAAATATAATGTCACTAAAAAGGAGCTAGAATTTAATCATAATCTAAAAACTAATATGAATCTATAACGTAAGTGCAACTGTCATGATGAGAATATGTAGCATGTTATGTATGTTGTTTAATATTGTGAACTCTAGGTATATTTAGAACCCATTACGGAGTGTATAAATTATATTTTGGTCTCCTTTTTGGAACAATATTTATGATTTGGAATATTAGTCTAGGATGTGTTAGAATAGAGAGTAGCTCTCTATAATTTGTGATAAATCACTAATTAAGTGGCTAGGTCTCCTTGGAAAGCTACCCACTTGATTCTTAATTTTATGAATAGGTTGAAATTTTATATGTTGTTCAATTGTAAAATTTTGTTTAAGAATAGTAACCTTTGGTTGAATGGGGTATTCTTATAGAATAACATTAACTGTAATAACCTCATTACCAAAAAATTATTTCAAACATCTGTTTACTATAGAAGGAACTATGAAAATCTATTGAATCCAAGGATATCCTAGTAATATATAAAAAATATTACATTAGGGACTGCTACAAACTTGGTGACAACATGTTAGACCAACTTATAGTGGTAATGTGACC
The DNA here is from genome assembly GCA_037957365.1 of Torreya grandis. Classification (NCBI taxonomy): domain Eukaryota; kingdom Viridiplantae; phylum Streptophyta; class Pinopsida; order Cupressales; family Taxaceae; genus Torreya; species Torreya grandis. The sequence goes on along the minus strand of JARHVA010006442.1, from coordinate 785,461 downwards.
TCACTAATAGAAATTTAAACAATACCATTGAATCCTTTTATTACTATTTTTGTAGGAAGTAGATTCTTATTTGTTTATCTATGGTGAGAGAAAAGTGTGATAGTACAGATATTCACACTTGAGCCATTATCAACCATGACACTATGTATAGGTTGATGATAAATGTAAGCTTGAATTAATAAATAATGTAAATTAAAATCATAGTTGACTATTCAAGATTTAAAAATGTGATGAGTAGTATAGATGGAACTAAATTATGATATGTATAAATGATTTCATTCAAAGGATGTTGTACCTCTATATGAGGATGATAATAAGCTGGTGAAGGATGTGTATTATATGTGTAATGCACCTATAAAGTATCTATTGGGTTTTGACCTATATGCTTGGGGAAAGATCACTAAATATATTCATTATTATTTTCCCACTTGGTTGTTCCATTTTATTATTGGTAGATGTACCCACATCAATTATGTTTTCATATTTCAAATATTGAATCTTATGTCTCAAACTGATACATCTATTGGTAGTATGCCTTGATGCTTTCTAAAATTCACAAAAAATATTTTGATCAAATAATTTTAGAAGAGGCTTACTCACATCAAAATATTTAATGGGAGGGAGTTATACAAGGTTACATTACAATATTTTTTATAAAAAATTGCAGGGAGCATATGTAAAATTAATAAACTATCTCATTGGAGGAGTTGATAATACAATGCACATAGTAAGTTATGAAACTGCATTCACTATTAATTTTTTATTAGTATTTTTTTCACTTGGTCTCACCTTATATGGTGGATTACTTATATTCTTTACTTGATAAGTAAAAACTAGGTTGGTTCCATATGTTACCTTATTTATTGCTAACAACTTGACTTATCTTTCCTTAGCTATGTGACATAAATCCATGAATGATAAAACTTATTAAACATTATATATTCATTTAGAGGTGGAATAAAGATTTGCTTGAATATTCCTTGAAATTTTATATCTATCATTGGATTTTTCATGTTAGATAACATGGACTTATATCATAAGACATATTATATGATAGGCTCAATAGATTCTTGTTTGAGCTAAGCGATCTAAGCATATGAAATATTTTCACTTATATTGATTGAGAAATGTGTAAAGAAAATTATACAAAAGGATTGAAAAAATGAATTGAATAATGTGGTAAATTATAGAACCATATTAAATCATATTATTTTAAATTTATAGGAAGTAACTTGGTGAACAAGATATCAAAGGATACATAGTTCAAAGATGCTATAGTAAATGCTCTCAAGTGTTACTTGGTTTCACCTTTTATATTATATAATGTAAGGTTAGGTTCCATAAAACCAATGGAGTATGTAATAAATTATGAGAATCAAGTGCCTAATTAACTTTAAAATCACTTTGTTACATTTGAAACATCTTAGTTTGCATAACTAGAATGATTTGCATAAAGAATAGAATGTGTGCTAACCACTGGTGGTGTCTCAAATGATTGAGTAGGAATTTACATACTAAATTGATAAAAACCTTGGGTTTTCCCCATGGTAGATGGTGGTACACAATCTATATCTAGTGAGGTGAATAAAGGTAAGGAGCCCACACTAGTTGAAGTATCAAAGGATTAGCCTTAAAATGTTTTATTTATTTATTTTATAATATTTTTTATAAAAAACATCTTGAATACCTTGATTATTTTATATAAATCCTTTTAATTTTATTTTGTTTGAGTCATCAGATATATTAACTGAATCTACCATTAAGTTGTATCAACTAAAATATGAAAATGTTCAACATGAGTACAACTTAGTCTAGCACTTCATATAATATAGGTATAAAAAAATTCTTAGATCAAATAAAATATTAAATAGAAACTTGGAATAGTTATACTAATAAAGAATTTATCAAATCTAAAATCCCTAATACACATGGAAACAATAAAAAGAAGGAAAGAAACCTTAGCAACATCTATTATTAGGTTTTTTAATATTAAATCAATAGATGTGTTTACCAATATATTTCATTGAAATTGGGGATAAAGAGATACTAAATCCTAATAATGACAAACTACTGAGTAAATTAGAATGTAAAATATATAATAAATCACATAGATTAATATGGAACTTACTATATTTGGAAATATTATAAAAAACTAAATTACCAAAGAAGAATGACTTAGTTAGAAACTAGACATGTAGGAATATGATTGAGTCTATGAAAATTATTGTAGGACTATGGGAGGTCACTATGAATCAATAAAAATGATTTAATTTATCTCTAGCCAAGGTTTCCCTATCTAGATTGGGTCATGCCATATCATAATTTGTAGGGTGTGCCAACATCTTGTATTATTTTTACCCTTTGTGTAAAATAGAAAAGGTGCATTATCTCTTATTTTCCATGTGTATGTATTCTATTTTGTTCAATCTACTATGAAACCCATTATATACCTCATTATTCACTTGGAATCCTAGCTCAATAGATAATGAGGAATAAATTAAATAAATGGGAAAAATGGGTTAGTGGGTGAAGTTGTTCTTGACCTTGAGCACTAAAGACATACCAATACTTAGAATAGGGATCAAACTCCATATAGTTCTCTTATGCTATGGCAATGTGTGAGAAATACTTTTGTAATGCTATATATTGGTGTGTTCCTGGTGTAATTATGTTACTAAACAATGATTTGTGACCTTGGATGTGTATTTAGACTTATCATAGGGATATTAGTCTATGTGGACTCAAAATAAATAAAAATAGGTACTTTACTCTCAATTTACTGTTAGATGTTCTAGTGCTTTTCAATCATGTGAGCCTCTTGCCATATAGTGAACAAATGACAGAAAAATATTACTTTATAATGGTGTTTAAGGAAATTACTTGGATGATACTTGAAAAATGTGTGGGATGGCCTATTAGGTGAATTTCAATTTTAAAAATTAGCTATTTTTGGTAGGAGGATGCAACTAAAAGAGCTAGATATTATCGACAAATGAGGTAGTCCTAAAGGAGTGACCTTGTTTAAAGAGAAGATATAGCTAAAATGGAAGTGTGGATTAATTTTATAGTGATTTAAGGTTATTTAGAATGAATAATAATGAAATCCTGTATAAGAGTTTCTCAAGGGTAAGGATCATCTTCATAGAAGTACAAGAATAGTGGCATAGAGCCTTGAAATCAGGCATGAGCTAAATGTGTGTAATGAAATGGTAACAAGTACTTTTTCTAGCATTAAATGTTAATTTTAGTGACTAAAATAAGTAATATTCATGTTATTGATATTAAAATTGATTATTCCATGTTATTAGGAAGATATTGATCTAAATATAGTAGTGAATTTGTTGGAAAAGATACTAATTTAGTTCCCATCATAAATTAAATTGATTTTATACATAAGGAATATTGGAATGGTACACCTATAGAACCAATCCTAAAAAATATTTCATTTTCTAAATTTGGAATTAGTACTTACATAGTATTTAGTTAAGATGAATAATTATAATAGTAACATGTTATAATAGTTACAAAAGAAATAAGTTCATCCTTATATTTTTATGGTGATTTTTCTCAAAGTAGTAATGGTGTTGGTGTAGTTATCATTTCTCCTATTGGTAACATATTATGATAATTGTATAAATTTTATTTTTACATAACAAATAATATAAATGAATTTAAAGATTTATGTTTAGGCTTAAAAAAGGTAGTTGAATTTAGCAAATATTTAGAGGTCTTTGGTGATGATGAGCAAGTTGTTAGATAGGTTAGAAAAATTTATAAAACTAACTAATCACATTTACATAAGTTTATGCAAAAGGTTTGGTCTTTGATGTAAATTTTTGTAGAATTTAATTTGAATCATATTATTAAATAATTCTATGTATGTTTTAATAAAACTTATTTTTATCCATCTAACTTGAATTTAAGTGAGATCAAAACTACTATTGACTATAATTTTACTAAAGTTTTTAGATACAAGATCTTTGATTTTGATATAGTCAACCTATGTTTTATTATGATGAACATATTGATTACTTTATATAATAAATTATTTTGATAGTAATGGTTATTTTTATGAATTATAGATATTACTTATAGTTTATTGGGAATATGTTGGGAATTAGTATTTACATTGAGGTAAATTAATATTTATTATATGTAAGTTATCATATGATTAATACAATAATATTGTTAGGTTATTATTGGTTAGTTGTATATATTTTTATAATAACAATATATCATGAATAGATTATAGGTGTGGGTTGGTGAGAGATTTGATGTATATGATTCTCCCTATTTACAGGGTAGACATTTCCTATTTATGTCTATGTCCCAATGATTTTGTAATAGTGTGGATAGTATGTAATATAAAATATAGAGTGTGACAATATAGTATTATATTATGTGATTAAAATATTAACTTGTGTAATCTCTATGTTCATCTACAATTTTGTTTATATGAGTTAAATATTTCCACAAACTTGTCTAAAATATAACAAAATAAACTAAATCAGAGTCATGTTAATCTTGAGTCCATGTTTACCCCTCAAGATTTGCATAAAATATCAGGTATTGAAGAACCTTCAGATGAATAATTAGAGAGACCATTATAACAAATTTAAGTATTGAATAACATCAAAAGTATGTTTATTTTGTAATTCAATGTATAATTAAAGAAATTTTTTTACTCATTAACTTGTTTAAATAACTCATAAATATTTTTACATGGTTGTATAAGGATCTTAAGGTTTAAAATACTAAAATATTACAACATGGTATACCCATCACACCCAGTGCAAATCTTATTTGGGAAAAATATCGAAGGATCAACCCATTATTATAAGACACCATCAAAAAGGAGATGGATAAAATGTTAGATGCTAGTGTTATCCAATTATATACTCTGATTGGGTAGCAAACCTTGATCCCAATTGGAGAAATAATGGTGATATTCATATTTGTGTAGATTTTAGAGATATCAATTATCCTAATATAAAACACATTTTTCATTTCCTAAGTATAAATAAAATTTTATGGTAGGTCACCAGTTTTGAAATGATGTCACTATTTGATGGCTTTTTCTAGTTACAACTTTATGTTTGTGAATCCTAAAGATAGACATGAAACTAATTTTACTACTAGGAGAGGTACCTTTGATTTTAATAGAATCCCATCTAGATTGATTAATGTAGGTGAAATTTATGGAGATAAATTTATGTTATTTCAATGATTCATTTGGTTTTATAATTTAGGTATATTTGGTTGACCTTAAAGTTCATTAAAATGAACATAAGAAACATATTGACCATTTACATGATATTTTCATTATATGTAGGAAACATGGTAGTTAAATTGACCCAAATAAATCAAATTTTGGAGTTACTAAAAGTATGTTTATGGTCTATGTCATATCTAAAGATGAGATATCCATTAACCTAATAGGATTAAATCCATCAAAGAGCTGCCTCTACCTAAATACCAATCTAGTTTGAGGTATTTATTTGGTAAAATTGAACTCATTAGTAAGTTTATCTTTTATTAAATAAATATAATCCATTGGAGATTTTATTAAATAAAATTTATTTTTATATAGGGGAAAAGTCTCAGATGTTTCATTTGATGAAATAATAATGCAATAACAAGTGTCAATATTCTTGCTAAACTAGATTTGAATAAACCCTTAGTATTGTATGTCAATGTGATTGATAAAGTTGTGGGTGTTGTAATAACACAATATGATTATAATACTAAAAATATACCCATTAGATATTTTATATGGTATTTTAGGATCATGTATCATCTTAATCTTGTACACTTGGAAAAATCAGACCTTAGTTGTTCTTCTTAGTTATACACTCTCCTTGTTTCCACAAGCCTCACATCTATTCTATCTTGTAACCGTTATCCTATCTCAATCTAATCAATATTATACTGATGACACAGATAATTTATCTTAACTAGAATACTTAAAATGTACTTATCATACACCTCTAAAAGTTATGATCCTGTACCTATTTTTATACCCTTTGACACTCATATTTGAGATAGACATTGTCCTTCTATGATACATGTTTATAGTACCCTAAATTCATATAATTTTCAAATGAAACATATTATAATGGTTAGTCTAAGTGTTTAAATGTGATTTACCTCCCTATAGGATTGATATAAATACAATATCAACCCTCATTCATTACTTACCTAGCAATCAGACCCAAGAGACCAAGACACTTATCAAAAGCACTCTATCAAGCATTAAATTGAACACAACTTCCCTATTTACATATAAATAATTTGTAAAACATATATATATATATATATATATATATATATATATATATATAAATTACTAAAGGATTAGTCATAAGGTCTTATTTTCTAAGTTAAAAACTAGGTCACTATTATACTTACTTTATCCACATTGCATGATTCAAACACAAGCCAACATGTAGGGGAGAACTACATGAGTCTAATGCCATTTTATATAGTAATGGATATGTAGGAAGTGCCCTTTAACAATAAAGTCATGAATTTATAGGATAAAAAAACAATGTTCTCCATATAATGGCCTTAAACAATGAATTTATGGGTTAGTAGATGGATCCATATAATGGCCTTAAAGTATGAATTTATAGGATAAAAAGAGATGAGAGAAGGGAATATTTTCATGGAGGTGACATTTATATGTCATGAATGACCATAATCCACTCAAACAATAGTTACATTCCTCCATTCTTTCTCCATGCATTACCTTCATGGTTGGTGGTCTTCAATGAGCCTTTTGGGCATTGAGATGGAGTGGTGGAGGATAATTTAACCTTATTTGACCCCATTAAAATCATTAACATGACATATGATAAATTAATCCATATCTTATGTTATTTATAAAGGTGGCATCATGGTCTAGTTGGCCTTGGTGGGTCATTAAGCAACTCACCTTCCTCTGTGCATGTTGACTAGCTTAAGAAATTTCCCCAATCCTCCATAATAGCCATGATAAGTATTAATTTTCACCTTTTAAGGCTATTAAATTAATTTTATGACCTAAATTGACTCCTTTAGTAATCCTATACATCAATGTTTATCTTCCCTTGTTGGCCAAATAGGCCTACTAGACAACTAGACCTAGTAGTTTGATCTTAGCTGCTTGGATGACTATGAAGGTTGAATAGGACCTTCAAGATGTATGAGTGAAACTATTTTAGTTATGAACCATCATATCACACCATGTCTTATGATTTTCACACATTGCACACTTACAACTTTACCTATCTAGGTGACTAGGTCACTTCTCACTAGTTCTTCTAGACTGACCATTTTTTTAGACTTGTAGAAGCATCTACAAAAGTATCTGAGAGAATTTTTTGTCTTTATATTATGTAAAGCATCTCATACCACATTATTAAATGGTCTACAGCTCTTTATATACATCTACACCTTGAAAATATCACTAAACCCTACAAAAATAATGCTTTAGGGGGGTTCATACAAATGTATGTATAAACAAATACCATTAACATGACCTAATTTGAGTTAAAAATTATTTAAAAGTGTTTCTCAAGATAATATATGGTATTTTAGTGAAAAATCTTTATGTTTTCTTTAATTAGGTATTTTAACTAGTTTTGGCATGTTAATATTTTCATGAACTCTTAATGATTATTCATAACCTTGAGTGATTAAAATACAAAATAAATGAAAATAAATTTGAGTACAAAAACACCTTAAACCTTCCCTATATTATAAGGACCCCATGCATCTACTCCGTATAGTTCCAATGTGGAGAAAGTTGCACCTTGGGTTCAAAACTTGCATTCTAGGAGGTCGATGAAGAGAAATAAATTTCAAAGGAGTAAAATGGAATTGGTTTTACCTATAACACTTCTTATGGGTCTATTAAAACCATACAAACATGTTTTCATGTTTTTTTCATATCCACTCCTCTAAGTGCATGTAGACCTCTTAGACCTCTACCTAGGGTTTGTAGGCTTTTAGGCCAATTTGACCATAAAGGCTTATAAGTTGCATTTTATCCTAATTTAATAATTTTAAAACTTCCATACTTTCCTTTTGATATTTATACCCTCCCCTTATAATTATTTCAACCATAAAACACTTCCCAAGTGTGCAATATCTTTAACCTCTATGTATAGGTCTAGAACTACCTATTTAGGCCTAGTAGGCCTAATTATGCCATCAAGATTTTTATTGATTATCTCAAGTGACAAAGGTACTAAATGAAGTCTGAAAAATATTATGGGACAAGTTAAAATACTTTTTTTTACCATTTTACCTCATTTCATGTGTGGTTCTTTGCACTTCCATTCCTTACCAAGGACCTTGCTTATGGATGTTTATAGACCTACCTGAGATACAAGTGTGAATTTTTCCCTTTGATAAAACATTGAGAATGTTATCAATAGTATAATATGAGTAATATTACCCTTATATATATATATATATATATATATATATTCATATTTCCTTTTAAACCTCTCCAACCTCATAATATCTCCTAATCATGTAAATGTCCTCAGATTCTATGTCTAGGTCTACACATGTCAATTTAGGCATAATGGTCATAATTAGGCCATTAGGATATTTTTGCCTAAAACGTATAGACAAATAAAATTGAAAAATTATGAAAATTAATAAAACCAATGAGATTCCTTATTTTTAAACTTGTATTTCACCTATATACGAGGTCCAACATTCACCTATTTACTTGACCTGCTTGTCTATATGAGTTCTTGTGTGCTTTGATTATGTGGGAACTACCTTTTCATTTTGGGTACCTTTTAATATTGAATTTTTTTTATTACCTTACAAAAATAATTTTAATATTCCAATGAACCAATTTAATTCCATTTATGTTTCAAATTCAAGGTCACAATGCATATTGCCTTTGCATTTTTAGAGACAGTATTGAAGACTCTTCTTTAAACCTATAAATCCTCATCAAGTATATGGATTTTTTTTTAGGTCTCTATTTTGATGGAAACATATTAATTAATACCATTTAATTTGGGTTTACCTCTTAGTTTCTATCTATTATACTTTACACTTAGTCACATTATCTTCTCATATGAACATGTAAGAGTCAGATGAGTTCTTTGACTTTGTGAGAAGGTGAATGGTAAGATATATTTCTTCATATAAACTATACCTATTTATCAAAATTTATGATCTTTTACATGGTTTTTATCCATATAAATACATTATTTATACATTTAGGTCACCCTAAAATAGACTCATTTACCTAAACTACTTATTCTCCCATAGTTAGGTTTATAGATGAAAACCTTGAGTTCTTTGATTGTGAGTGCCTAGGGTTAAGTACCTTTTTGTTGAATTTGATTGTCTACATACCTAGAATGTTATTTATAAACAATTTATGTTGAATCCTAATAATCTCACCCATATCATAACTCATTTCTATAGATGCCAACAGACCTCTATCTCCTTAGTGTACAGGTATATACTAGTATGAGATCAAGGCTTCCTTTGGTTAGGTGTTATCAAAATGGAAATATTTTATTCTCAATAAATTGATTAATAAAAAATAAAAAAACATTATGATCTTCATACAACTATACTTTGGGGTCCCCTCATAGCAAGATAACTTTTAATCAAAACCTACACAATTTGACTCAGTCCACATAATCACTTAGTGTGTAAAGTAGACTTAGACTATAATTGATACCCATAAATGATCATTATGCTTGATGGATTTATGATTTTGAAATATCATATTATTTTCTACCACTAAATTTTGGTTCCTAATATGATCTAGAGGTCTTGCAGCCCTATAGGGTAGGTTCACCAGTCTTCTTGATAGCCTAGAGAAGAGATGTTAAGAATCCTTTGAGTGCTTATTCATGTCAAGTGGGATAAGAATGATGTGTTGGGGTGGAATAGTCCTATGAGGTTCTACCCATATTATTTTTTGGACTCTTAAAACCTCCCAAGCATCTATATAATGAAAAACCATTTGTACATTTATGACTACCACCTTCTCTCTTATGAACATGATACCATATGCTAATTTGAAATATCATCCTAATTGTTAGATGAAAGTTAATAGGATATAAAGGAAATTATTATTTAAATTAATGAGAGGAGTTATCAATAATCATGACCCAAAAATGATTTTAGTGGTTTGGATCTCAAATTCATAAAAAATTTATTGCCATCTTATTACAGATTGACTAGGCTAACATTTTCATATCTCCTCATGGCTCACATGTATGAAATGAGGCTTGAGAATGGTATATAATTATTATATATACCCATAAGAAGTCACCCCACCTTCTATTTATCCTTCATCATGATCAAAAAAATATAAAATGGAGTAAACCCATACCCTGCTTATATGGATAAGACACTATGAACCCTTCTCATTCTTAGTGATTGGTAATAAAGGAGGGGAAGGAAATTTAGAAAAAATTCCATAAGATGGAATCCAACTAGTGTAACCTAATCTTATATCCTTATCTTCTCTTTCCTATTTATACTGTTCACAAACCTGATTGGCTCTACAAAGCTACCAAAAATCTCGATGGGGGAAGGGGGTTGGTTTTTGACCTATTTTGACTTGAAAATATTTCCAAAGCATGGATATGGGCTTGAGAGACATATAGGAATATGTAAATATGCCTAAACAAGATATTTCTCTGACACACCTATATGAACCAACTAAAAACCCTCTCTTTTTGCCATAGAAACTATCTAATCTACCTGAAGATTGATGGAGATGATATGTCCAGTGTCTTTAAATCTTAGCATTATTTGCACAAACCTATAGTGATGTTTTTGTCTCCTATTTATAATTTACACTTGTCTTTTTCTCATAAAACATTCTTTATACGTTAAAAAGTGGATAATAAAAGACCTTAAGAGTGGGATAAAATGTTATAAAGTTAATTTACAACCTTTCTAAGAATAGTACAGACTAGAGGGGGAGTAATTTAACCTTGAAACAACTTGAAATTTTTCAAAAAGACCCCTTAGACCACTTAAACCCCTTTGACCAAGTTTACTATGCTATAAAGTGATTATACAACATAAGGTCAAGAATATCATTTAACTTAATATCATCAAAAGAACCTTAAATAATGCTAAAAGAGGCTTTAAAATACCATTTTTATGATTATACAAGGCATTTTATGACCATACACAAGCTCAAAGGACATGAAAACTGAAGTTTTAAATTTCATAGGTTGAAATTTAGATTGGGAGGCCAAATTATCAACATTTTTGGTGACTCATAAGGGTTAACCAGCTAATTGGTCAAGAGAACCAACTATCTTATGAGAACATGACCTAACAAGACTACTTTGCTTGAATTAATAATCAAACCAATACCATATTAAACCTTTTAGGACTATAAAAATAACCTCAAAAGGAAACAACACCTAAACACCTAAGAAATCAATAAGATATGACACTTTTTTTGACAACACTTATTAGAAACTAAGAAAACAAGAAGACAACTAGCTATATACAAATGCCCTAAACAAGCCTTCCTCCTCTTGGATCAAAGGGGATTTTTTTTGGATCATCATGTTCCCATGAGATTGGATTGCCATATGCTAAGTGGGGTGCAATCATGTACTACTTATGGAGTGAGAACTTCCACTCATTTTTTAAGATATTAATATATTGTTGGTTTCCTTGGGAAGTATCCATACATTCTTGTTTCATTACCTTGTTAATGGGTTGGCTATGTGAGCCAATCATAAATTCATATTCATCCTAAATTTGGTTTCTTGGTACAACCATCACCATGTTTTCCCCATAAATAAACTCCTCTTGGTTAGAACTCCATCATGTTGACCAGTTTCTATCTAAAAAAGATCAATTATAATTAGGCCTTCTTTTTGAATCACATGATCAGGTTCATCTTTAAATACTCCATCTTTGATTGTGACCTCAATATGTGTTTGAATTGGATTTTCAAGGATAATCTTTTTCTCATCTTGGAAGGTACTATGGAATATTTTGACCTCAAGTCAAAATAGGTCAATCCCCTATAGTATAAAGCTTGATATATATGTCTATTAGAATGTTATATGGGGTGTCATGATCAATTTGATGTCATTTAATGAGTTATTAGCCTTGGTCATAATTAAAATCTAGTCCTAAGTCATTCAATGTCATTTAAGGGTCCTATTTGGGTCATAAATGAAGGTGTTATAGTTTTAGTTGGTGTAAAAGTGTTAAAAAATCTATTTAAACATAAAATATATCATATTCCTTGTTAGGAATGCCAGTCCTATCTAAAATTTGCAAGTTCCCAATTGAAATTAAGAAAATAGTTGAAAAGGAGGTTTTGGTAGTTATATGGCTTATAAAGGAGAGTGAAACATTTGGAAAGCTTTTGTAATGGATATTAAACTTATTTTAACTCATTTAAATCCTTTATTATCTTTAGAATACCCAAAAATAGATAAAAATATTTCTAATCCTTCATCACTATACTAGACATATAAAATTGGTCAACAGGTCTTCTGATGGTACAACTAGTAGGAGAAGTTTTAGATAAAATGATATTGGTGGTATATATTATACTTGGTATAATTAAAATTCATGGTAGGATTTGTAAGAATGGTTTGCTATACTTTATGAACCATTATTAATAAATTAAATTTTATTTTTCTTGTTAATACCCACACCCTACATGTTTTGCTTTTATTTGAACTAATCCATACAAATAAATTGGTGAAAATTCTTGTATAGGAGGTATACATCCTTATCTCATGGATCCCATATTTTTTTTCATGTTTAGAAGTGATTTGTTGAGATAAATAGTTCAAATTGTAGGTTGAGACCACCATTGCTAGTTACAGGCATGTTACACCAATTGCATAGGTCCTTGTCTTTGTAGTGATTTTAGAGAAAGGTTTTATGTTGTCTTTCATGATTTACATTTCATGGTAATCTCATTCCTTGAAAATACTTAGTTTCAAAAGGTTTCACATGATATTTTCAGTCATGGCCAATATAGTCAACTTTTGCATGACTATCATATATAGTCAGATGGTAAAGGAGCTTGCATGGCCATGGTGGCCAAATATAAGGTTTTAAAAGAATTTAAGGTATATTATAACATGAAAATATGTCTTTTATATATCAAATAGTAGTTTTATATTAGTTATCCAATACATTCATACAGTTCTACTTTGTTTTTAATTGATGAGCAACTATAAGTCATCCCTAGGAGACTGAGAATGTTAAGATGAAGTATTTTAATTGGTTTCAAGTCCTTAAATGTTTTAAAGATAATTTTGAAGATTTTTTAGAGGTATGATATTGATAAAAATAACATACACTATGCATAATAATTCATGTCTCACTTTCAAATCCTTGTTTGCCACTTTGTGTTCACCTGCAGGCCTCCACAAAGGTTTGAGTAACTGAAATGCTAGTGTTTAGACATGTTTTTAGATAGTTTTAGAGGTTGAGGATTTTAGGGATGCCATAAGTATTCAATATTATAAATATTATGGGAAAGTAGACTTGATAAGTCATTTCAAGTTAAAATTTTTGTTTCAGGGGTAGGTTACCTTAAAAACTCTAAATTATGCCTTGTTCACATTTGATGCTACCATATAGTAATGAGACATACAGTATATATGAAGTTGAATGCCTAAATAATGAAGAATTATCATAGGTAATATACCTTAAAAATATCATGGATGTTTTAAAAATAAGGATGCTATTATGAAGTTTCAAAATCATGCAATTCTTTACTATAAAAGGTTAGTATTCTTTGTAGTATGTTCAACTTCAAGTGAACTTGTAATCCAAGGTAGCATAATAAAGCATATCCCCATGTATAATAAAATTATTAAAGTGTCAATAACAATGGGAGTTAAAAAAAATTAAGTAAAGTTGAAGTTTAAGGTTTTGACCTAAATCACCACCTATAGGTATACCATTGCTTCCAAAAAAGGCCACCTATAGTTCAATGTAGGTACTTATAGTCTCATGCCATAGACCTAGACATGAAAATATGAAGACAATAACACCTATATGTTGGATATTATTTCACAGATATTATAAGGACCCAATATGTCTAGCACATATTTCAAATACTAAAAATTCATCTACAGAACATTTGTTTCTCTAAGGGTGGTCGACTATAGTTGACTGTAGTTTGATAGTGCTATAAAATATGATTATCTTGATGTTTGTCAAACATAAGGCATGGTGTGAGAAATTGAAACTACTATATGGTCTAAAAAAATTCAATTATGGGCTTAAGGTAGTGAAAAACATCTGATATGTAAGGATCACCTATAGGTAGGTCTCTTTTCTAAGGTTAAACATAGTCACACACAGTCAACCACTTGTGTCAAGTCAAGTGAAGGTATGCAATGAAGATTTTGGAAAATTTGTAAAGTGTTGATATGTCTAAGATAACCTTTTAAATAATAGTATCCATCTCAAGAGACTCCCATAATAAGTAAATAGGGCAAGAGTTGGTCCTAAAGGAAAACCTATAGTCAACACCCAAAAGCCTATGCATAATTAGTACCTTAGAAGTCTCTCTTAGATTTTAAGGTGTTTGAAGGTGATAGGAGTATGAAAAAACCCTAAAAATTTATACATAGTTCCATCATCAGTTGATAAATACTCTAATAAAAGAAAATTATGATACAATAGGGAGATGTCTTGTGTTATGTCTCAAACAGAAGGCACTCCTAAATAGTTAAACCCTACAAGTTTAGTAGGTTAATGATGAGAAGGTGAAATATAAGCTTATGAGACCTTTTAAGGAGATGTAGAAAGTTGTTTTAAATATTCATGAACATTAATTATTCCCAATAAGTGTTAGAAACCAATCATAGTGGTCCAAACTCACAAAGGCACAGATAGACCTACTAGGTCTTGACTAGGCCTAATGGCTAAAAAGGGCCCAATATCATTTCTAACACTAAGTAAGCATTTAAAATCATTATAACATGTTCATATGGAGTTATAAGGTATTTTATATCCTTTGGTTTTTATAGGATGCCATAGATAATCCATTTCATGGCCTAAGAGCCTAATAGGGTATGCATAATGAAGGAAAGGACTCAAGAGGCCAACTTTGAAAGCTCACCCTTGTATGGATGATTAGCATTGGAAATTAAATATATAGGAGATGTTTAAGAAGTATAAAACAAGGATTTAATGGGATTTGTTCTTGAGTTCAAAGTCACATTTTTATGAACAATCCTTAGAGCTCAAAAATAATCTAAACCCTCTAAAACCCTTGATAAGTACCTAATTGGAATGATGAATAAGGAGAGGAATATATATGGGATAGTTTTAGAATTAAAGTGATTTTAACTTGGATAATACTCTCTAGGGATTCTTCCCATCAATTTGGATTCTACCCTACTTGTATAGGTAGGGTGTAAAACTAGTTTTTGGTGTTTTGTAGGAAAAAAGGTTTTAAAGGATGAAAATCACTTCAATTGGAATAATGGGACCTACTATAACCCCTAATTTTCATTTATTTCATTATATAATCACACAAGTACCTATGATAACACCTTCATCTCAGCCAGTCCAAATTGACATAGAGTGATCACCAAGTGAAAAGGTGATAACTCCAATAGGGGAGCCTTTTAAGGTTTTATTGATGACTATAAAGGAATGAGGACCCTTTAAAAGTGTTACATCATATTATGTATGAATTGGTTTGAGAAACTAAAGCACACATTGGTGTCAAGTGTGAGAGGTGAGTGAAAGAAGAGTGATTATGACTGTAGGTAGTGAGAAGACTTGGCCATAAGAATGTTGATGATTAGGGGCACATACAATACATGTTGGATTTTGTTTCTAACCACCCTTCATAGTGAAATCATATCATTTGTTCCTAGTCTGTTGTGGAGTGCTTAAGGAAGTCCAAATGATGAAATTTTTTAAGGAGCAAGTTAAAGAGTCCTATGCCAGATTTGAAGGAGTTTCATGCTTTATAGCACATTTTTCCAAGTAGACCTTGCATGTTTTATTTCATATTTATTTGTCCTACATATGCAACTCCTTAGCTTTTTCAAGTGTTCTTGTGAGTCTTGGACTTTATTCTCTTCTCTCCTCTCTCAAATTCTATAAGTACTATCCATTTTGGATCTTGTCTAATAATTCCATTCCATGTATGGTGAAGCCATGTTATTTTGGTGTTTTATTTTGCCTTTGAATAATAAATTCAATCTGATTTTGATTTCTTGAACATTTTGTCTAAGTGTGAAAAGTGATGTATGGTAAAGTCTAGTGATTATATCCTTGATTTTCCTTGTCATTTCATGTCTTGTGTAATATGTTCCCATTCTAATAGGTCATATAGAGTGTAGTTAGTGTTTTTCACTCTTTTCAAGTGTGAAATTGTACTTGGATTCATCAATATGATCTCTAGTTTACTTTCCTTGAGTTGTCTCATGCATATCACCTCTATATTGAAACACTTATATTAGAACATCTTAGGACTTGGAAGTTGGTTTGTAGGTATTGTTTATTAGTGAAATAAGTACGATAGCATAGTGGATATATTAATGGTGTATCACCAAATTATATTATATATATTTCATACATGCTTATATCCCTTTCCCCAAAAACAATTAGTTAGTATAGGGGAAATCACTTTAAGGCAAATTCAGGGAGCTAGCCCTTAAACCTAGAGGTCTACTTCTACTATAGGTAAACCCACACACCTAAAAGTATTAAAATGTCTCAAAAATCTTAGAGTATGCTTTAAAAAACTCATCTAGGTGCAATATTTGGTGATAATAGGTACCATAGTCATCATACCTTAGTGGCCTTTGAAACTAAACCTTTTGAAATCACTCCTTGCACTCTTCCTCAATAAATTTACCTTATTTTTCTTGGGGTAATTTTTTTCCAAGATATTAAATATCCTTGACCATGTTCAAGTAGGAAATTTTTATGTAATTATAACCTTGAATATGATTTTGAGACTTAATATGACCAACTCTCATAGTTTTCTCCTTAGGAACCTCCTTGAGCTCTTCACCATGCTCATTGGTTAGGTTGACAATGTTAGCATTCTCTTTCAGAGGTGGAGATGTATCATCTAGAATTGAGAAACAATTCTCTAAGTCTTCCCAAAAGGTAATCTCTTCATGATCAGTCAAAAATACATGGACCTTACACTCACTCTTATCATCTCCTTGTGAATTAACATGTTGATCATGTGCCTCTAAATCTTCAATAGAATCATGATAAGGATCATGTTTTAATGCAACCTGATCATCCTCATCCTCTGAAGTGCTATTAGCTTCAACCATGGGATCATGATGGATATATTGATGGAAGTCTCATAGAGGAGAAGTTTCTTATGTGTCATCCACCTCAAGGTCATGTCATTATGACTACTCCACATCATCAAACTTCTCTTTATGCTCAAAATCTAATCTATTGGGATGAATAAGAGTACCAATAGTGATCTCATCATAGGTTCTTACAATATCATTTTCAAGGCATTCATGAAAGACACTTGTAGTTACAATATAGTTAGTCTCTTGAAAGACTACCACCATATCAATATTATTTACCATGTTCTTTATCATGTCTAGATGCTTTAATTCTACCTTCAATGTTGTTGGCTTCTCTTCAAACTTAGGTATCTATTAATTCTCATATATGACTCTAGTATGAAGGAAAGATGGATAACTTGAAAAAATTAAGAGATATCTTTAACTAGTCACCATACACTCCTTTTCATTCAAGTGTTCCTCATCTTCTCTCCAAACCATAGGTCCTCCTTCAAACAAGGATATGATGGGAGGGCAGGAATGGATAGTTGGTGGATTAGAAACATAAGGTTCCATAGGCTACTCTTGAGAGGGTTTTGGGGGTAAAGGGTAATCTTCCAACTTGGAATATTCCTAGGCTTGGCACTCACATCTTCCCTCTCTCCTTATATTCCTAGGAATTTATGGAAAACTTGGGACTGAGGAGGAGATGAAGGGTCTTAAAATCTTGGAAATTTCCTTGTAAAAACATCTACAAACTTCCTCTCTTCTTAGTTTGGGTTTGGCATGGAAGTAATAGTCTAAGGATATTGGAATGGGGTAGTAGGAGGTGGAAGCTCATAATATTTATTTTATTTATATTATTCCTCTTTCAAATCCAATAATTGATTATCAATGATTTGGTTCATGATATTCAATTCCTCCAACTCATCAAGAAAACTATGTGTAGCTTGAAAGGGTGGTTGCGGAGGGACAATAATCTTGGTAGGGAGGTTGATCATGAAATTGATATGGTTCATAAGGAGGGTAACAAGTTCCATGAGTTTGTTGAGGTATGTGGTTTGGTTTCTAAGGGGGATGGTAAAGGGTACTATAGGTTTGGTATGATCCACCATACTATTGATAGGGTTCATTATAGGGTTGATGGGGCTCATAATAAGGCTAGTACATGTCATGATAGGGCTGATAAGGAGGTTTAGAGTAGAGTTTCCATTCATAACTATCCATTACACATCATGAAAAAAATAAAGGATAAAATTCACTACCAAAAACAAATTATTCTTACCCTTAGATGAATATCTCTTTGATGACCCTTGGTGTGAGATCTTGACTACAAATTTTATTCTTCAATGTTTACAGTTACATGGGATCACCAAATGATGATGGAATGTGCCAAAATATTCTTGAATTCAGTCCCACCAAGTGTGCCAAAAACTAATAAATTACAAAAAATACACCCTTAGGAGAGGATTTTTCAGACCTCTTCATGTTTATGGTAACATGGTATTAGCCAAAGGTTGTGGGTGACATGTGGCTAGGCTAAACCTATAGTTTATGGGTCTGGATCCCTTGGTGCATCAATCATGGCTCAAATCCTAAAATTAATATTTTTTTGATGTGAAAAAGGAGAGAGAAATGTCATTAAACAACCCACCTTCCTTTGTGCATGTTGACTAGCTTAAGAAGCCACCCAAATCATACATAATGGACATGATATATATGAATAATCACCTTAATTATGAATTTAAATTACTTTTATGAACTACATTGACTCCTGTATCATCCCTTTACACTAATGTTCATCTTCCTTTATTAACCAAATATGCCTACTAGGCAATTAGGCCTAGTAACTTGATCTTACTTGATTGGATGACCATGGGGGTTAAATAGGACCTTAAATATGTATGAGTGAACATATTTTAGGTATAAAACATAATAACACACCATAAATTAGTATTTTCACACATTTTACACTTGAAACTTTACCTATCTAGGTGACTAGGTCACTTCTCACTAGTTTTTCTGGACTGGCCCTTTTGCTCAGACTTATAGAAGCATCTCTAGGAGTATTTGAGATAAATTTTTTGCTTTATAATATGTAAAACATCTCATACCACCCTATTTAATGGTTTAAAAATCTTTATATATTTATGTACCTTAAAAATATCACTAAACCATACAAAAATAACATTTCAAGGGGGTTTATACAACTATCTGTATAAACCAATTCAATGAAAAATTCCTCCTTTAGTGCATAATTAGTTCTGATTTTTTACCAAGCCAATATAGGTAATTTGAGTACAAAATCTTTAGGTTTTCTATATTCGGGTTTTTTGATTGGTTTTGGCAGGTTGAGAGTGTCATGACTCTTAAAAAACATTCATCACCTTGAGGGCTTAAACTACAAAATAAATACCAATAAATTTGAGTAAAAAACCATTTTCAGCCTTCCCTATCTACTGAGGATCCCATGCATCTACTTTTTATAGTTCCCACATGGAGAAAGTTTCACCTTGATTTTTGAACTTGCATTATGGGAAGTCGATGAAGAGAAATAAGGTGTAAAGGAGTAAAATGAAATTGGTTTAACCTATAACACTTCCTATGGGTATTTTATAACCATAAAAAAAAATTCATGGTTTTTTATCTTTCCACTCCTCTAAGTTCCTGCATACCCCTCACACCTCTATTTAGGGTTTGTCGGCTTTTAGACCAATTTAACCCTAAAGGTCTAAAAGTTGAGTTTTCTCCTAATTTCATAAGTTTAAAACTTATATAATTGCCTTGTGATATTTTATCCCTCACATTCTAATTATTATAACCTTAAAACACTTCCCAAGAGTGCAATATCTTCAACCTCCATGTATAGGTCTAAAACTGCCTGTTTAGGCCTAGTAGGCCTAATAAAGCCATCAAGCTCTTTCTTGCCTATCTTAAGGGACTAGGGTAATAAATTAAGTCTAATAAATATTATGGGATAAGTAAATATATTTTTTTAGATCATTTAATGTATGGTTCTTTGCACTTTCATTCCTTATAAAGGACCTTGCCTGTGGATGTCTAAAGACCTACTTGGGCTGCAAGTGTAAATTTCTCCTTTTGTTAACACTTTGAGATTGTTATTAATATGATAATGTTATCCATATGACCCTAATATATACATATGTCCTATGAAACCTTTTAAACCTTGTAATATCTCATAAACATGCAATTATCCTTAGATTTTATGCCTAGGTCTGTTTGTGTCAATTTAGGCCTCATGGGCCTAATTATGACATTTAGATCTTGTTACCTAAAATGGATATACAAATAAAATTTAAAAACTATGAAAATTTAGAAAACAAATGAGACATGATTTTTTCAAACTTGCATTTCACCTATATACATGGTTCAACATTCACCTCTTCACTATGCCTACCTGTCTATATGAGTTAATATGTACTCTTACTATGTGAGAGCTATATTTTCATTTTGGGTGCCTATAAAACCTAAAATTTATGTATTTAACTTAAAAATATACTTTTTATATTAAAATTATCCCACTTAACTCCTTGTAGTCTTGAAATCTAAGGTCAAAGTGCATTTTTGGAGATTGAGTTGAAGACTCTTCATTAGACCTATAAATCCATAATAGGCATGTGGATGTTTGTTGAGGTATATTGAATCATATTAATTATTATCCCTTAAATTTTTTTTAACTCTTAGTATCTATCTAGTATACTTCACGCTAAATCACTTTGTCTTCTCATATGGACCTATAAGAGTCAGTTGAGTTCTTTGACTGCGTGAGAATGTGAGTGGTAAGAAATTTTTATTCATGGAAAATATACCAATTAATTATATTTTACATGTGTTTTATCCATATAAATTAACTTTTTCAACCTTGAGGTCAACCTAAAACTGACACCTTTACCCAAACTACCCATTCTCCCATAGTCAGATTTGTAGATGACAACCTTGAGTTCTTCGATTGTGGGTGCCTAGCGATGAGTACCTTCTTATTGCAATTTACTATATACATACCTATAATGTTATTTTTCCACAATTTATACTAAATCCTAATCATCTCATCCATATCATAACTCATTTCTCCTATGCAAGAGACTTTTATCTCCTTAATGTGTAGGTATAGGCCTATTTGAGCTCAAGGATTAATTTGATTTGGTGTTGTCAAAATAGATATATTTTTTATTATTATCTTGATGAATAAAAAATAAAATAAAAAATTCTTATATTTATCCAACTATCCTTTGGGGTCCCCTCATAATAAGGCAATTTCCTATCAATACCTACATAGTTTGACTTAGTCGACACAGTCATTTAGAGTGAAAAGTAAACTTAGAATAAAATTGAGACCCATAAGTGCTTCTTGTTGTTTATGAATTTATTATTTTTAAATAATTTTTTTTTTATACCATAAACTTTTGGTTCTCGAGATGATCTAGAGGTATTCAGTGCTTGTAAGGTAGGTTCACTAGTCTTTTTGATAACCTATAGAAGAGATGCTAAGACTCCTTTGAGTGATTATTCATGTCAAGTGGGATTATAATGATGTTTTTGGGTGGTATATGAATATAATGGTATGTAAATAATATATTTTTGACTCTTGAAACATCCAAAGTATCTGTATAATGTAGAACCATTTGTACATTTATGACTGCCACTTTCTCTCTTATGAACATGCTATCATGAGTTTATTTGAAAGATCATCCTAATTTTTGGATACAAGTTAATAGGATATAAATTATAGTGGTATTTAAATTAATTATATGATATATCAATAATAATTACCCAAAAAATTATTTTAGTGGTTTGGATCTCAAATTCATAAAAAAACCTATTGCCATCTTCCTACAAATTAACTAGATTAAAGTTTTTATGTCTCCTAATAGATAAAATGTGGGAAATGAGGATTTATAATTGTTTATAATGGTTTTTAATACCTATTATAAGTCACCCCACATTCAATTTATCTTTCATAATGCTTAGAAAATGAGAAAATGGAGTAAATTGGTACCTTGCTTGGATGTAGAATACATTGTGAGCCCTCCACCTTCTTAGTGATTATTCATAAAGAAGGGGAAATAAATATAAAAAAAATCAATAATATAGAATATATATATGGTAAATTACTTTTATAAAAATATTATACCCTCATAATCTCTTTCTTATCTATACCATTCACAAACTTGACTGGCTCTATAAGGCTACCAAAGAGCCCAATGGGGGAAGGGGGTCAGATTTTGAAATATTTTGAATTGAAACTCCCTCAAAAGAATGGATATATTCATAAGATACATAAAGGAATATTTAAACATGAATAAATAGGATCTTTATCTAACAAACCTATATGGACCAGTTGAAAACCCTCTCTTTCTACCATAGAAACTATCTAATCTACTTGAAGACTGATGGAGATGATATGCCAGGTGTATCTGAAGCTTGGAAATGTTTTTACGAACCCATAGTGATGTTTTAATCTTTTATTTATATTTTACACTTTTCTTTTTCTCACAAAACCTTTTTTAGATGTTACAAAGTGAATAATAAAACACCTTGAGAGTGGGTTAGAATGTTATAAAGTTGATTTACTACCTTTCTAAGAATGGTATAGACTAGACGGGGAATAATTTAACCTTGAAACCAATTGAAACTTTTTAAAAATACACCTTAGACCATTTATACCCATTTTACCAACTTAACTATGGCATAAAGTTATTAACAACATAAGGTCAAGAATAACATTTACCTTAATATCATCAAAATGACCTTAATTAATGCTAAACAAGGATTGAAAAGATCATTTTGATGATTTTAAAAGGTGTTTGATGACTATACACAATCTCAGAAGACATGAAAACTGAAGGTTTAAATTTCAAGGGTTGAAATTTGGCCTAATATGCCAAATTATCAACAACTTGTTGATAGGTGTGGTAGTTATGTAACTGCTCCAAGGTCCTTAGGAAGTGTGTTTTAAAATCACCTTTTTCTCATTTTCTCATACCTTAAAGTATACAAAGAAAACTTTAACTTTAAAAATAAACATTAAACACTTGTATAATTTTATTAAGAAATGAAATGACATATAACGACACTTAAAGACCTATGACACCACTTGACCAAGTTTCATGACTTCATGACATGGATATACTACTATATGACCAAAATAATACATTACCTTAATTTCTCCAAACTTACCTTAAACAATGCCATTAAGGTTTTATGAAGAATTTTTTAAAGGTTATTAAGGCATGATCAAGCTTTGAACTGGGTTAACAAAGCATGATAAGAAATGTTTTTGCCTATAGGGGTTGACATTTTGATCTTGGGGGTCAAAATTGGTTAACAAAGTGGTAATTTATGGGGGTAGCATGTGTGAAATACTAAATGGACAAATAGCCTTGTCCTTCCATTTGGAAATGGATTTATTTGCATTTATTTTTAGACCGAACCAGACCTTGACCATGACAAGACAAATTGATTAAACCTCCAAACACAAAAAAATAAGAATAACATAAACTTATGTTAAGACACCTAGGGAGAACAAAATAAAGACTACTATTTACAAATAACTTGAATAACTTATTCATATAGGGTCAAATGGAAATATTATTATATCAATTAATTCATGAGATAAGGAATATTATTTAATAAGCTACCCTTTTCCTGTAGCATTTGATGAATCATGCTTAATGTTTTCCAACATGATAGACATGCTATCAAGATTTTATTGATAAACAATCATACCTATTGGCATCATTACCAAGTCCATGAGTTGACTATGTGAGTCAAGTACAAATTCAAACTCATCCCAAACTACGTTTCTTGGATTAAATAATACCTATCTTATTTCATCACTAGGCTTCTCCTTCTTGATCTCTTGAAAACCTTCACTTAGAGAGGTGTCATCTTGAAGGAGAATGTTAGCCATATCATCAAGGAAGTCCTTAATGTCACTTTCTTTTTGACCAGTTGTAAAATGTCCTCTTGAATCATACCTTGCTCTTTATCATCTTGAATAACCTTATACTCATCATAGGTTTCCCTATCATCCACTTTAACTTCTTTGTGATGGTTGATCAAATTTATTAGCTTGGTGAGAGTTTCAAACTTTTCATACTCATTAAACATGTCTATATATGATTTCCACATACCTTCAAAACCTTTTTGTACTTTTTCATGAGGTTAAACAAGGCCTTCAACCATGATATTCTCTTTAATATTCTTCTTTTTCATCTTTAGATCATTTTTGTTGGTCATGATCACATCATCAACATTCTTCTTATGTGTTATATCTGAGCTAGAGAATAATATTACCAACTCTTACCAAAAGGTATATTATTATTTTTCCATTAAAAATATATAAAAATCAATGTTAACCTTACCTTTATCTTAAATTATAGTTGGTTGATCATATGTTTCACATGCTAGATTAGGCTCATGATAAGGTTAAAATATCTCTCCTTCAAAGCTAAAATTATCTTCCTCCTCTTCCATTAAGAATGGAAATTCATCTACCCCTTGGAGATATAACACCTCATGATTTTATTAATTTATCACAATTGACTTGTATTATTCTTCATCCACCTAAAAACAATACCAATTAAGCTGATTCACTTGGCCATTTGTGACCTCTCTAGGGTTTTCTAACTATTGGTTAAAAGGTAGAGGCTCATGCTCATCCTTGAATTTGATTTGTGCTCTTCTCCACCAAGGAAAGTTACAATGGTTATCTCTCCTTCATGATCACTATGATCACTCTCTACAACACATTCTTAAAGTTTTACTACAAATAAAACATCGTGCCTCTCTAAGGTAGCCACATCATCATGTTTTCTTGGCAAGTTTTCTTTCTTAATTAGATGTTGATTTTCTTCCCTCAATGTACTTGATTCTCCTTCATAAAATGAGAGGGTGAGTGGCCAAGAAGCATGATTATCCTGAATAAATCTTGATAAAGTGTCTTTCCAACTTGGTACTTTAGGAGGATTAAGCTAATTGGATGTTTCTTAAACAACTACAACATGAATAGTAGATGGACTTGATAGGTTTTTAAGCTCTCTTGAATTAATCTCCATCACTCTTCCGCCCTCTTTATCTTGAGATTTAATATTAATAACTTCCTTCCAACTTAGAATAACTTTTGGTGTAGCTTTTATAACTTCTTTTCTCTTTTGATTTTGAATTTGTACAAGAGAAGATTCACTCTCTAGGATAGACATGACAGAATCATGATTCATGGTCCAAGAAGGTCTCCAAGGTGGGCTAGTTTTAGCCTCTTGAGGAAGGGTGGGTGTAATAGACATAGGTCTATCTTGAGGAATAAAATCCTTCCAAACTAGGATTCTAGATCTAGTAGGATAATTAGGAGACTCATTGAGTTTATTTTGATCTTGTATTGCATCTTGGAGGATATTTTTAACAAAAGTAGATTGACTTGGGGTAGGAGGATGAGTATAAGATAGATTGGGTGATTTCATATGATCCCATATCATTATCTTCTCTTACACTAAGTGCATCAGATTATTAACCTCTAATTTTTAATTAATTGGATAATTTTCATTTTCAACACATACCCATACTACACAAAAACCTTGCGAGAGTTATTTCACCTTTTGAATAGGATAAGTAGGAGAAACTACACCATGTTATACTTCTTCACCAGTATTTATCATCCACTTTACAAGGTCTATTCCAATTTTTTTGAATGTGAGTAAGAGTGAATAAGGAGAAGCATAGGTTTGATAAGGTTGATTATAGAGTTAGGTGGGTTGTTTGTGGACTTGATAAGTAGCTGTTTGAGGGCTACTTAAGGAGAAACCATGAATACCATCAACTTGAGAAAAATGATATGAAGGTACACAATAAATATTTTTATCATATGAATGATTATACATACCAAATTTTTTTATTTTGAGGTAGTTGGACTACCTATATTAGCTAATTTTCATTTGCATTCACCATTGGTTCTTGAGTTGTTACCTCTAAAGGCTGATATATTGAAGGATAACACTAAAAATTCCTTCAATTAATGTCAATATATTCCCATTGAGAATGATATAACTATTATAGCTCAAAATTTCACCTTGTGAGAGGGTGATTAAACCCCCTTAAACTTGAGCTATGTAATGGGATTCACCCTAGATTTTGGGTGACCTTTATATGGGAAATCATATAGGTTATAGGGATATCTCTCCTTGATATATAAATTAGGCTCTAATATATTATTAGTTTGTAATGAAAAATGACAATGATGACATGAAAATAAAAGGGGTGATACACCAATAGTTTATCTCTACCAACCAGTTGCATGTGTACTTATATATGAAGAAACCTAACCTTACATACACTACCCCTAATATGAATCTCTCACATAAGTGTTTTCATGTGAAGGTTATGTTCATTGTTTAATCTAGGAAGACTAACCAAGAAGTATTGAATAAAACTAAAGGATAGAAAAGATCACTCAAACCCTACACCACACTTATACACTTCACATTACCTATAGAAAAATCTTTCAAGCTGCATCTAGGTGTTAGAAAGGACAACATTCCAAATAAAAGAAGTTAGTTCACTTGACAAGATAAAATATTCATTCACACACACTAAGTATAGTAATAAAATGAGGTAAAACTATTTTCATTTAATTAATTAAAGGAATATAAATAGGTAGGGCTTTTCCATACCTAGGTGGAAGATAAAAACTTAGCCAATTTAGGCTCAATATATAGAGAAAGTCAGAGAAAGAGAGAAGGGTGTAGGAGAGAGTGTTGATAAACTTTTACTTAATTAAAAAAAAGTAAATAGTTATTAAAATGTCTCAATAGGTCCTAAATTCCATGTGTAGTTCCTATGAATATGCCCCATTACCCCAAGTGGTGTAAGAGTTAGAATGCTTGCTTGACACCTTGATTAAATCTCCAAAACTACCATTTACTTTGGGTTTTTGAATGACAAGTGGCATTATTAATGGTAATATAGTGTTTAGTTACACCTTTTCTCTAATATTTACAACTTTCAACTGATATCTATAGGTTATCTTTGACACATCACTTTATTCTCTTGTTAGGTGTCTAGAAGACTCTTCATCTCATTAGGCCAATCTTCCATACAAGTGTCAAAACTTGAATTAATAGTATTAAAATAATCCTATATTAATTTATGTCCTAATAAAATCATATTAAACCTATAATAATTCATTTGAAATTTTAAAACCAACCCCAAGAACTTATTCTACATTAAAAGCTCCAATTATGCCTCATTCCTTATAACCCTAATATCATGTAAACCTCCTTATGTAGAGTTTTATATGGATAGTTTTAATAATTTTTAGGAATATTTTAGGACTTGTTATAGACTTAAAACTTCATGTTAAATTTCATGTCCAAGCTCTAAGTGGAAATGCCATTTTTTGCCTTTCTCTCTCCTAACTAGGTCTCAATTAGGCCTCCCTACCTAGAAGCTAAAAATTGGTTCCATAGGCTTTATACACATGAAAAACCTAGAATATATGTCATTAAATTATATTTGCCTTTGAGGGTCCTCCATGTCAATTTTTGAGATTTTGACACCTTGTACAGACCTCCCAAGTAGCCTAAAATAGTCCTTTTTGCCTATTTTTTATAGTTTCATACCTATAAGTATAAAATAATAGCATGGGATGATGTTTAGGAGAGTTATGGACATTTTAAAGTAATTTTAAAGTTTATCCAATCCATATTGAGGCATTAAAATCCTTTTATCTCTCATTTGGTTGAAACTAGCATGTTTAGGAAGCCTATGAGTGCGTTGCACTTTTAAGGATGTTTCATAAAGTATTGGGAATCAATCAACCAACCAATTCCAAAAATTAAAAGTAAAATAGGGTAGATAAATATCCATAGGATACCAATGTCCCATGAAAATATCTATACTATACTAAGCAAGGAAAGGTGACCTTGTTGGTCGGACTTATTACCTATTTAATACCAAATTCTTAAATCTTCTTAACATTAATTGTCAACCCATGGTACATAGGCTTTTCAAGGATGTCAAAACTATATATGAATTATTGATTCATATACTAACGTAATTTTTGGTTGTATTACAATGAACTTATCTTGATTTTATCATATAAATATATAAGGAAATGATTATAATAGAATGCAAAAATTCTTCACACTTATGATTCACACATGCATCACACTTCATATAATCAAACTAGTAATGAAATAAACTCAAAAAAAACACTTTAATCTAAGAAGGGTTAGGATTTTCACTAAAACTCCTTCCAAGGGGACCCTCCTCATTCAAAATTGAGTTCTAATCCTTCTCTAAGAGAATTACAAAATCTTCTTATAGAATCAACATTTTCATTACTCAAATTTGTAGCAATTAAAGATTACTAGAGTAGATTACAATATTTAAAAATTAGAATGCAATTACTATTCACATTTCTATCATTATCCCAATCTAATCTAGGTTCTACCATTAAATACATAAGGTAGCTTATTAGTTGTTCTTGATCTCCTCTACATGAGCTTACTAATGGCTTATTTTTCTTTTGTCTTCCAATAAATGATGATGTTTGATCATGGAATCTTTGTTTAGTGAAATTTTAATTTGGTCAAGAAGTTGGTTTATCAAACTTGGGACCTATGCTCCAGAATATATCCCAAATCTTTCTTATTAAAAAAGTGAAATTATTTTGCATGAAGTGATCAGAAGTTGAGAATGGCTATTTTGTGTCCCTTTAGCCATAAATTTTGGTTTTCAACACTCCCAATGGAGATTAGAAGCATATACCTTTGTTGTATCTCTTTCTTTGTTATTCAGGGGCAATGTCATTCCTTAGTAATGCTTGACATTTCTATTCTAATTTACTTCACTCCTCTATCTTATCTAGTGTCTTCCATGAATTTATCAATAGCCCATAACCAAATCCATAGCTCATAGTTTGTGATAAATTAACCTAAAACTAATGGAGAGGTATATATAGGGGTTAGGATGTACCTACAACAACTATAGGTTAAGCTTGTAGCCATTCTAAAGTTATGCCTACTGGTGATGAAGGTGCCTACATCAATTATAGAATAACTCATAGCAACTAGACGAATTAATTCATTGACAAAGGTGCCTATAGAAATGGTGAGGGTGCCGATAGTAACTATATAAAATTGATATTACCTATAGCAATTATGAAGATGCCCTTAGCAGCTCTAGGGGTACCTTATAGTCCCTTTTTTTTTAGAGTTGTTTCTTGCCCATAGCAACTAGAAGTTCAACCTATATCTACTAAAAATTGAGGATAAAATCAACTAGAAGGAAAGATATGTTATATGAAGATGAGAAATTTTTATCAAAATGATTCCTTGTTATCCTTTTTTTGGGTTTTTACCCTTAAATAGCCAACAAGTTGGTTTTCTATTTAGGCCCTTTTTATAGTTCTAGTTTGCCATCAAGATGGTTTTCTCCCCAAAAACTACCAACAATGCCCAAAAGGGTTTTCATTGTTATATTTTTTTAATTATAACTAATTTCTATAGTATAATGTTTATTCTAGGTCCTTACCATGTTAGCTATGATGTTATCTACTTTAGCCCAAACCTCATGACACATATAGTCTACCTTTTTCTTCTTACAATCCAAATAATATACGGTCAAAGCTTGATCCAAGGATACTTGATTTTTTCTTATGTGTAATATATCCAATTGGGTGGCTAAGTGACTAATGATATCATATTTCATGTCTTGTAATAGGTTACTAAATTTAGATTTTGATAGGCCACTTGCAGTTGTTAGTGGAAGCTTGCTATCCTAGACTTTGTTTATGGTAGACCTGGAATAATTTTTGCTCAGTTATTTGATTTTAGAAAATGTCATTTGGGAGATATATCCCCCACTCATTAGGTCCCAATATTCTAGACAATCTTCTTTGACTCTTTTTATGAAGATGAGTTTTAGAATCTCTTTTCCTAGTGCACTTTGCTTGAATTTTTGTACATTGAACATGAATCATTCAATGTAGTCTGCCAAAGATTCATCCCCTTCTTGAGTCATCCTAAATATGTAATTTATTATATATTTTCTTCCTCATCCATACTCTAGATACTTAACCAAAAACTTCTTTTTCATGTCTTCCCAATTGTGGATTGAATTACTACCCAGTCCTATGAACTAGATAAGTGTTGAATCTTTAAGGGTGGAAGGAAATTTTTTTAATTTCTATGCATCATGCCTACAGTCATATCTTCTATATAGGATATAAAATTTGGAAAAAAAAATTGTTTGGGTCTTCTAATAATTTACATCTAAAATTGGGCAAGGTTAAGGGTGTGATATTGTTCATTTGTGTTATGTTCATTGCATCTAGAATAAAAAATTCAAAAGTAATTGTGTCTGGAGCCTTGTTGTCATCTACAAATTATATTTCTCTATTCATGATGTATTTTATTGTGATATGAATACCAAAGGTACTCAGGATCACATCCTCAAATTTTGTATCAGTCCCTTGATCAACATGATAGTAAATATTTATCTACTGATCCATGGTTTTTTTACCAGATGAGAAGTTTGAAGACTCTCCTCAGCTTGCTTTGATTTGTTTAAGAAAGACTTGTTGGAATTATTTTTTGATGTTAATTTCTAGAGTGTTTGGTTTATGTAGTTCTCCTTTATTTATTTTCACTAACTAAACTAATACTTCCTCCATTTTTTGTTTCTTTTTTCAAAGCCAAAAGTACTTTTGCAAGTTGCCTCCTTCAGTTTGTAGTGTTCCCTTCTTCAAGAGCCCTCTGACTTATTGTATATATTTTAATAGGATTTTATTTATTGTAGGTAATTGTGGTTATTTATCATTAGAAACATGTGGCTTGTTTGGTAGGAATCTCCATCAAGAATCTCTTTCTCTCTGCATAAACATTTGAGCCATTCCTTCAGCTATCTTGTCCCTTCCTGTAGAAGTTTAATTTTTTTTAATCATTTTGTGTTTTAGGGGTTATTTAAAAATGAGTAGAAATAAAATTCAAAAAAATGAAAACAACAAGAATTGAAATCTTATCTCTATAAATTAGTAAATTTATCTAATGAAACTAGAAAATGAAAGTAGGAAAGTTACTCTAGAAAGAAGGAAATGAAAGTAAGAAAGTTACTCTAGAAAGCAAAAAATGAAAGTAGGAAAGTCACTCTAGAAAGAAGAAAATGAAAGTAGTAAAATTAATTTAGAAGCTAATAATTGATAACCTCCTTAGTAATGGTACCAAAATGTTGGTCAGATTTATTACCCAGTTAATACCAAATTCTTAAATCTACTTAACATTAATTATCAACCTAGAGTATGTAGGCTTTTCGAGGATGTTGGAACTATATTTGCATTATTGACTCATAGACTAAATTAAATGTTGGTTACATTACAATGAACTTATCATAATTTTACCATATAAATATATAAGGAAATGATTATAATAGAATGCAGAAATTCTTCACACTTATGAGTCACACATGCATCACACTTCATATAATCAAACTAGTAATGAAGTCAACTCATATAACACACTTTAGTATAAGAAGGGTTAGGATCTTCACTACAACTCCTTCCAAGGGGGCCCTCCTGATTCAGGATTGAGTTCTAATCCTTATTTGAAAGACTTAAAAATGATTCTTATAGAATCAAGCTTTTCATTACTTAGATCTATAGTAATTAAAGATTTCTATAGTAGATTACAATATTTAGAAATCAAAATGAAAGTACTATCCACAATTCTATCATTATCCCAATATAATCTAGGTTCTACCATTAAATACATAAGATAGTTTATTAGTTCCAATGAAAAACACTAACTAGGAAAGGTACAAGTACTTTACAACTAACCCGATCAATATTTAGGTGGTGAGTAACTTAAAGTTACATATTTTTAGGATTGATTGGGTAAAGAATAATATTTATCACTTTTCTATTTTACTTCTTTTCTCCTTTTCATCATCCTTATCTTATTCATCCTTTGGTATCACATCCAAGTTTCTTTGCATGTGAGGGCTTCATACAATTTTTATGGAGGATCTTCTTCAATCATTTAATTTAATTTTAAGATAGATAGATGTGTCCTTAAAATTCAATTACTTATTATCACAACAATGGTTTATTTTTTGTAGTGGTTTTGTGATCCTATAAGTGAAAGCCTACATTTGTTATGGATAACCTATAGTTGTTATGGGCAACTTGTATGTGGAAAACCTATAGCCTATATTAATTATGGGAAACCTATAGGTGGAAATCTTATAACTTGATAGTTGCTATAGGATAGAAGTCCATTTTATTATGGGCTTTCTATAAGTTTTGTGACCAAGTAAGATTTCTACATTATTATTATACTCTTCAAATTTCTGTTAAATAAGGTTATAAAAGTATACACTAATAAAAAAAAGTATCATTAATCCATAACACAACATGTATATATTAATGTACACATATAATCATTCATTAATTTACATAAGTCATGGATAGTTCTAAGGATTAATATGGAAAAAGATATATAACTAGGTATGGATGAGGTTATAAAAGGAACAATTGGTGACCTTATCACAAACCCTTACTTAGCCTCTTACTTGTCCTTGAGCAAGCCTTATTTGAATTTTAAATCCATAATATTTATTGAATTCTAAGGGCTCAGTAAAACCCATCCCTTTAAACATATAAAAACCTTTAGAATCATCTATGTTTTTCCACCTTTTCTTCTTTACTTCTCTATCAACTGGCACATTCCCCTCCCAATCAAGAATTGAGAACCAAAATATGGGTGGATGAAACATCAAACCCAACCAACTTATCATTCTTTTCCTAACAATTTTAATGTACATATATAATTTATGTATTGACTCTCTAAGGTTCTGAGGGGAATAAGGCTCTTTTATTTTCAAGGTGTCTAAAAGATCTACCCATCTTTATAAACAAGAAACAAAAATATATTTTCCATCTCCCTCCATGATGCTCAATTAGTGGTTATAGAACTTTACTTTTTTCTTTGTGACCCATTCTCATGGATTATCTATATTCATAAAGGTAATCCATTAATCTATTATATCTTTTGAATCTGTAGACTGACCCCTAATCATTAGGGTAGCCTCTTTTTCTTTTTATTAATATTCCACCTATTTTTTTCTTCTTATTTCATTTAGGATGTATGAGGTCAAGGAATTAAATTAGACATCCCATAGATATATATTGGGATTCTAATTTGGATCATGTGGTACAACATATTGATGCATGTAAAACTCACTCAATTATGCCTGAATATCAAGGTCATAATGATTATAAACCTCAAAAAAAGACTTAGGATCACATACCATGTAGGAATAATCACTGTATATCCTATAATATTTGAATTTGAGCCACTTTCCTCTAAGTATACTACATATACCCTAGAGGGTGATTCGCATTCCATTAACATCTTAGTGACTTCATGTATTTTAGTGATCTTCTCTTTCAAATAAGTGATCTTCGTCTTAGAATTTTCTTGGATTTCTTTTAAATTTTCCCATTGCTCCCTTTCTTGAACATATACTATAAACCTTTATGTCAAATACTTATGATAATTTTCATCATTACTAAACTTTTCCTAAAGAAAAATCACAAGGTCATCAATTTCTACTAGCCTAGCAGCTGAGAGGTCTACATCAATTACTTCTTCTATTATAAGTATTATTATAGTGGTCTCTATAAAATAAAACCTATTATAAAATGGTATTAATGCTAGAGCAATTTTGCATTGTAAGTTCCTCTGAGGGTACACTAATTCCATCTATAGGTAAGGTGGATGAAGCTATTGCAGGCACTTTTAAAGTATTTGTTGCGGGCTCTTCTAATGTCCTTTCTTTTTCTTGGATCTTTTTTCATAGATGGCTCTATAAATTTTCTAGCCCTAAAAGTGTTTCAAGGCCTCTATTTCCTTTTACATCTACTATTTTATTTTTCGATATATATATCTCTTCCATGACTTGTTCTAAAATTTATAACTCCTGGTCATGAGGAACTGTGTCTTTCTCTATTGTTTATTCTAAGGTCCTTTCTTCAAACAATTCTTCTTCTTTTATAAGCTGATCTGAAATTCTTGTTTCTTATTTTGTATACCCTATTTTTTTAAGTAGATCCATGTCTTCCTATATAAATCTAGGTTTCTCAGGTAACTACATTTCCTCTTCCTTTGTAGACTCTTCTTCAGTAGACCACTATGTTATCTCAAACCCATCAAAGGTCTTACAAATTATAGGCTCCTTCTTCTTCCATTCATCTTATCTAATCTTTATAGGTGAGGATTTTAGGGTTGTCCTTTAAATTTTAATTCTATGAGACCTCTTATGAGGATGTCTTCTTTTCTTTGATGAAGAGGGATTCTTCTTTTTAGTCTTTTTTTCTTTTTAGGAAGGGAAGCTATTGAAACCTGCTCTTTTTGTGTAGATGGTGATGGAAGAACTTATTCTCATTCTAAAGGAGCCATGGTGGGAGACTCTAATTATTGTGATGAAAATAAAAGAGAAGGAATATGCTACCCCATTTATTTTGGTGTAATTTCCTCCTCCATATCCTCAAGACATAGCACTAATTTTCTTCATCTTTTATTACCTATAACAACTATGGGTGAAACTTAAGTAGCTACATGATGGCTAGTTGTAATAATCCCAAAAATATCCTCTTGTGTTGTTTATTGAAATTATTCCTTGAGAAATTCCCTCTCATTGTTTTCCTCCTCTTTTAGGGGTTCACCAATCTTTAGGGTTAGAAACTATTCCTAGTTAAGGTCAAGTCTATTATTACTTATTCCTTGTTTAACCAGCAACCAGATCAGGTAATGATGAGATAAAGCTTTATCTACTCCCATTTTTTATTATTTAGACATTTTATTTAGTATATGACACAAGTGGTTTGGGATATTAATAGTCTTACCATTCCTTAAATGATTCAAAAATTTAAACTGGAGGGTTTATATCAAATAGTACCTTCCTTCACATGTCAAATATTTGATGGTATACAAGGCCACTTCTCTCCAAGTTGGGGGTAGAATCAGTCTCTCTAAACCCCCTTTATTTTACACTAGCCTTTCATTGTCTTGATAAAATTGTTATCTAGCTAGTTGGCAATCAGGTTTCTCTTCCCAATTTTCCCTATTCTTGGCAACCCAGTAACCTAGCTTACCAATTTTTTTGTAACTAGAAATGTGAAGCCAAATACT
>JARHVA010006442.1:727500-745000 GCA_037957365.1 Torreya grandis | reverse complement strand
CCCTACATAGTCTACTTTGGATAAGTCTATCTCGAGTTTTGGTGATTTGAAAAGGAAAATGAGGTGATCAGAGGCTAATATTTTGTGTGGAAAGTATTATTTTTTTTTAAAAATACCTAAAATATTCATTTTTACTAATAAAATAGTAGAATTACCCCTTGTTTTATCTCAGACAAGGGGTACTTCCCCTAAAACACACAAGCAATTTTGTGAAGAGGGGGTCATATTCATTTATATATTTAAAAATGATTTTGAAAATTTTTAATAATGTTTTTGGGGTCTAATCATAATTTTTTCATCCTTAAAATTTTATATTAAATTTTAGAGAATGCATTTTTGGCTCAGAAACCCATTAGGCATTCAAGGAAACAAGAAAACAATCATGATAAGCCATTTTCAAATGATCGCATCATTATGAAACCTTTAATGGGAGATAAAGGAGTTAATTTGTGTTATCAAGGGACTTATAGGCTATATTTTTGGAAAATTTTCTCAATTTGGACATCCCAACTTTATGAATAATCATTAATACCAAAAATAATACTAAAACCCTATTAAACCCTTGCTAAGGACCAATCTTGGAAAATGGAGTTATATATTTCATCTAAGGACATTTTTTTATCTAGAATAGATATTTTAAATTTTATAATACCTAAAAATTATGATATAAAACTTTTTATTTGTATGGACTCATATGGATGGGGGCATAAATAAGAATTTTATCACTATTTTGTGTGTTGTGTAGGATATAGGAATAGTTAGGAGATAAATCAAATTTTTGGTGGAATAATGAAAATTAAGATAAATAAAAATATTCATTTAATTTCATGAATAAACCTATAATTTCCCCAACCAAGTATTTCAACTCGACCAGTCAAATCTAGCTTATTGGGCAGGCTAGAGAGAAGGGAGGAAATATTCAAGTAAAGTGTTTTTAAGGTGCCCATGATGCTTATAAGGCCATGGAGGGTCTTGAAACATGTTAAAAACTACATTTTGCAAAAAATTCATGGATATGCATGTATTACATCCTAAAATTCCATTATAATCATTTTTAATACTCATAATCAATTACAAGATGTTTAAATATGCCTAATCAGGAAGGTAGTTTTTTTGTGCACAAGGATTTTTGTGCCACTTTGCATGACTTTGATGAGTTGGATAGACACTTGGACTTATATATATTGCATGGTTCATATCATGTAATCATAAATTTCATAATTAAATCCTTTTATCATTTAAAAGTGTGTCCTTATGACCCTTGAACTACTCTCTCTCTCTCTCTCTCTCTCTCTCTCTCTCTATATATATATATATATATATATATATATATATATATATATATATATAAGAGTTGGCCATTTTGGCATTGTATTATATGTTCCACATAAGTATGGTGAAGCCCTTCTCAAGTTTACACATTTTATTTAATAAAATGACTAATTTTTACCTCTTACATGACTATATTTAGTTTGTTTACTTGAATGTGTTATCTTTCATAAGTGTAGACTAAGGATTCCTTAGCATGTTGCTCATTTATTTCACCTATTTGCATCTTCTTCTTTTAGGGCATGTGGTGTGTTCAAGATATGTCAAGGTTTAAGTGATAATATTTTAATTATTTCCCTCATATTCCTCTTTTATATTATTCCTATCTTTGTACATTCATCTATAACCCCATAATGTAACATTGATGCAAGGAGTCATTGATTGGAGAGTGTATGTTCTAGTTGTCCTTTGATTTCAAGTGTGAGATAATTATGGTTGGATACCATCAACATATATGGTGTATCACCTCATTTATATTATATTTTTTTAATTTATCATTCTCTCTTTAAACCCCCCAAAAGCTATAAATAATTTTGAGCTATAGTGATACATCAAGGGGAACTAGACCCTCATCTAGAGATCCACCTCCAATTTGGGACACCCACAACCCTAAGGTGGTTCCATTATGCCACTTGAATGAGGATGGACTTTTCCTCTCCTTAATGGCTTCAATTTCAAGTGAAAATAGTTTTTGGCATGTTTGGTGGGACAAAAAGTCCTTTCCTTGAGGAGTTTTTGTGTTCTCCTTAAGATAACAACCTTTGGAGGCAATTTAACTAAGCACCAATGGTGAATCCATGAAGGTAGTTTTTTTGTGCACAATAAGGAGTTTTGTTCCACTTTGCATGACTTTGATGAGTTGGATAGACACTTGGACTTATATATATTGCATGTTTCATATCATGTAATCATCAATTGCATAATTAAATCCTTGTATCATCTTTAAGTGTGTCCTTATGACCCTTGAAATACTCTCTCTCTCTCTCTTTCTCTCTCTCTATATATATATATAAGAGTTGGCCATTTTGGCATTTTATTATATGTTCCACATAAGTATGGTGAAGCCCTTCTCAAGTTTACACATTTTATTTAATAAAATGACTAATTTTTACCTCTTACATGACTATATTTAGTGTGTTTACTTGAATGTGTTATCTTTCATAAGTGTAGACTAAGGATTCCTTAGCATGTTGCTCATTTTTTTCACCTATTTGCATCTTATTCTTGTAGGGCATGTGGTGTTTTCAAGATATGTAAAGGTTTAAGTGATAGTATTTTAATTATTTCCCTCATAGTCCTCTTTTATATTATTCCTATCTTTGTACATTCATCTATAACCCCATAATGTAAAATTTATGCAAGGAGTCATTGATTGGAGAGTGTATGTTCTAGTTGTCCTTTGATTTCAAGTGTGAGATAATTATGGTTGGATACTATCAACATATATGGTTTATCACCTCCATTATATTATATTTTTTTAGTTATCATTCTCTCTTTAAACCCCCCAAAATCTATAAATAGGTTTGAGCTATAGTGATACATCAAGGGGAACTAGACCGTCATCTAGACATCCACCTCCAATTTAGGACACCCACAACCCTGAGGTGGCTCCATTATGCCACTTGAATGAGGATGGAATTTTCCTCTCCTCAATGGCTTCAATTTCAATTGAAAATAGTTTTTGGCATGTTTGGTGGGACAAAAATTCCTTTCATTGAGGAGTTTTTGTGTTCTCCTTAAGATAACAACCTTTGGATGCAATTTCACTAAGCACCAATGATGAATCCAAGCATAAATATACTAGTTAAACAATATAAGAATCCTATTTTAAGTTTTTTTCTTGTTCCTTTCACATCTCATGAGTGATTCATAGATTATTTTTATGTTGAGTTTTTCCTAACACAAGTTGGGGAGATATATCCTTCTTTGCCTATTCCTCCTCAATATGAATAAGTACTTTGCCAAACTTTCCATGATCTATATCAACCTATATATGACCTTAATCAGCTTCAATATAATCCTTTTCAACCATATCAAAATATCCATTATCATCATAAGCCATGAAAACCATATAGTCATTCATTCCCCTCTTCATATGGGTAATATGTTGATGGGAAACCCTATGAAAATGGCTATCAAGAAACACATTCCTATCAACCTCAATATGAGTCCTACCCTTCATGATTTTATTCATATCATCCTAAAGAATATTATTATGATCCTTGTCATATGAGATCATATTTTATAATATATTCTACCCCAATATGTTATGGACAAAGTGTAGCCCATGCTTATGCTAATGTTTCCCTTCCTAACTAGCCCAATGTTTCACTTCCATATGAGCAGAATAGTGCTTTCCTCTTTTCCATATCTACTCATAAGCTTTATCCTTCATTACACAATCCATATATAATCCTTTTACTTTCCACTACATCTCATAATCTATCTCCTTCACCTCAAATCCATGAGCGTACTCATCATTTTTTCACTTCACCCCTTTTCATGGAGGAACCTATTTTGAGAGAGGTAAGTAAAGAGGAACAAATCCAATCCATGGATAATCAAGAGACTCTCATGAGTGATTATGAGGATGAAATAACCATAGGAACTCCCCTTTGTGAGAAAAAGGATAGAGAAATAGCTAATGTTTCTAGGTTGGAAGTGATGTGTGTCCATGAACAATATCCTACACTCCACCCTCAAACTGATTTTAAGCTCTATGTGCCACCCCCACCAACTAATTCATATTTACCACACCCCCATCACAATTTTTAAATTTACATATGGTATGGGATCATAAGGAGGACTATTTTGATGATAAATAAAATGAGCTCTTGCTTGAAAAAAAACTATAACCTTGGTAGCCTAGTTGGGCTAGAGGACATGATTTCAAGATGCCTGGTATTGTGTTACCATGAGAGAGAAGGAGGTGGGGGATATTGAAGATATATATATATATATATATATATATATATATATATATATATATATATATATATATATATATATATCTGATATAAATGTTTAATATGATCATAATTAGAATGAAGTAAAATTTAATTTAAAGGTTGACTAATATATTTAAGCTACTTCTCAAGAAATGGCAGTCTTAGGAGAGTTTCATGAAACCAAGGTAGAAGAGTCAACTCTTGAAGATGATCATGAGGAAGAAAACTTGTGGTAGAAATTTGAAGAAATATGAAATGAATTTTAGATCCTTAAGAGGCCTAAAATCCTTTGTATTTGGATACAATAATGACATGGTTCAATAATAATACATGGGGCACACTTATATGCAAATGTTCCAATTATATGAAGATGAAGGGAAAGCAACTCTTGAAGAAATTATAGATAAAGAGGAGGCTTCTATAAATGTGCCTAATGAATAAATTGAGATTAAAAACACTCTTCAAATCCAAGTAGGAGAGGCAATAGGTATGGAAACATGTAAGTATGATGAGCTATAACTATCTTTACTTTATGGATTCCCATTCTATTTTCATGAAGATGGTGAACAAATTATGGGATGTGATGATGAAGAGATCCAAGAATATTCCCATGAGAAAGACAATGTCTTGGTCCTTCATCAAGAAGAAGAACAATTAGATTGGTATGAATTTGATATTAAGGAAGGATACTATGAGTAGATTTAAAAAGCAAGTGATTCCTTTTGGGATGAACTTGAAGAATATTTTACTAATTGCACTATCAAACTAGCTTCCCTTCCTCAAGAGAGTAATAAAGAAGCTATAAATTAGTTTGTCAAGATTACTGAAGAAATAGAGAAAGATGAACTGGTCCAAGACACATACCAAGAGGGACATCAACCAAATGAGCCTTATAATGATAAAATTGTAGCCATTGATGCATTGATGATCTATGCTAGCATGAAAGACTAGTATAAGACATGTCTCAAAGAGCAAGAGGAGTAAATATATGTTGGATATATGTTTAAATATGATCTAATTGGATACCTACCAGCCAAGGTGACAAGCAAGAGGTATGAGTAACCAAGATTCTACTTTAATAGACCACTTGTTTGGCATCATGAGGTTTCTCATCATGGAAGAGACCTAAGAAACTTTCCCTTTGATCTAGGAGGGAGAGGAACATATCAGGTTGGATGTATATAATTAGTTTGTTCCCTATTTTATTATGTTTCCTAAATCCTTAGAGAATGTGTGTGTGTTTGATTTCTTTGTTGTGTGTGTCCTTTGATTGTCATGGAAGAGGTATTCATTAGTGTATTTTTGATCAAAGGTTTGAGTCAATGGTCAAAGTCTCTTATTTTTCTTAGTCCTTAGATGACTCCATAATCCCAATGGACTGATAAGGCTACTAGTCTAGTTAGTGTAGCAGACATAATACCCCTATGAGTCACTAATTTATTGACCAAATTTGAATTTTAAGTCAAAATATGGCACCCCTAGTAAAAAAATTCATTTTTAGGAATATAAAAGAGTGTAATATATTGTCATAAGGTGTTTTATAGGTCATTTGATGTCAGTTAATGTTGTACTAACTTTGGTCAATTAGTTTCTAGGTCTATTTATAATTCTAAGTCATTTTAGGGGTTAAAAAAGGGGTATTTAATGATTTTAATGGGTTTATTAGTAAATTTTCAAGTGTAAATGGGTTATTTCATGCCCCATGTGCCCACAAAGGTCTTAAGTAATTGATAAAACTAAAATTTGTAGGTGCATCAAAATAAAAGTTAGTTTTCCTAAAATAATGGGAGAGTTTACACTTATACAGTCTCCTTAGGAGTCATTCCACTTGGAAATTTTTAAAAATAATATTCTAATCTTCTCCAAACTATTTTAAATGCTTGAGTTGGCTTGGAAGGGTCAAAATTGGGCTAAAATTGTTCTACTATTTTTTCACCCTTCTTGGCAGATTGAAGTGACTTGAAGGTTTTTGCTTAGTACATGTAGCTCATGTTGTTTCAAGTTAAAAACTTATGAGATGTTTTTATAAAATATGAACCTTAAAATACATATAATAATTTTTATTAATGATGTTATGTGCTTCATGAACCATTTATTTGAAGTTTAGCTTCCAAAATCACCTACTTATCCATGCACCCTTTAGGTTTTACCTTAATTTGAGAAATTACATACAAACTAGTTGATCATATTTTATAAAAATGATTTTGGACACGTATCCTTATGACTCCCATTATTGGTTTCATGTTTCATGAGGTTTTTATGTGCTTATCACCTCACTCTGCAAGAAGGAACCACCATAGCAAGTTTCAGTCAATTCTTCAGTTGTAGAGGTTTAGATTGCATGCAAAGGATTCATATGAGTATAAAGTGTAATATTACATGTTTCAACACCCTGGTAGCCATATATTACAATTTTTGGTCTCAAAACCTCATAGTTTTATCAAAACTATGTCCTTTCCATGATAAACCAGTCATGAGAAACTCTTCCCTGTCTTGTTTTAGATATATATAGATGGTTTTCACATTGACAAAGATGTTTTAGATTTAATTTAAAAGTGTTATTTGTTAAAATAATATTATTTATATGTTTTAAATGAGTTTTATTTCCCATAAGGTCTTTTACATACCTTGGTTGTTACATTTTTTACCCACTATCCATACATGCAACTAATGTACACATACAAGAGCTCTACTAATGTCATTGATGAAAGGTGAAAGGTTTAGTATGGCCTTAAATATATTAAGACTAATAAATTCATTGAAGTGTTTATTGGATTCATAGTAGTGTTACAAACTTTCATACTTTGTATATGGTATCATTTTTTTCCTCACTACATGTGTATGGAAAACATCAACCTACAAGCTGTATTAAAAGAGTTTTAAAGATAGGTATTTGAATAATTGAAGCATGATAACACCATATTTCAAGACCTGATATATATGAAAGCTTAAGGCAGGCATAATAGGAACATCAAATGGTCAGATATAGGTGAGACTACACTAATATGATCCTAAGACTGATATAGGGACTAAATCCCTATTTTGAGGAAATAAAAGACCAAGGAGTTTTTGATGACCTCAATAAACATGACTCTTAGGGTTTATAATACATATTAATGATTGGATCATGTATTCCTTTCATAATTCAAGACATATATAAAGTTGGAAGGGTAGAGGTTGAAAGGAAGGTGGTTTTCAAAAGGTCCAAAAGAGCCCTTAAACACACTAAACCAGGCAGTGATGTCTGTAGGCCTAGAGCCCAAATGAACCATTCGACCAAAGTTACAAACCTACTATGACATCATGATAAGGTGATTACAAATAAATTTATTAATTTTTTAGATGCAATAAATCATTAAGTAAGAGGGTGAGGTGTGTTTTTAAATCTAAAAAAACACCTACATGTGTCTATACCCTGTGGAGATGAAGATCTATAGTAGTTAGGCAGAGGTGTCTTAGTTAGAAAGATAACATGAATGTCAAGGTTAGTTCTAAGATATTCAAGTTAGTTTTAAATCATGATAATGTTTTGTGAATTTAAATGGGTCCATGATAATTTTCCCACACCTTAACTCAAGCCTAAGGAGTAAAAAACCTACAGTAGGGTCAAAGGAAAAGGTGTCTCAATCAAGTTGAAAGGCACTATTTTGAGTTCAAATGAGACATGTAGGTGAGGTAAAAGTTACGTAATAATTTTATGACTTTATAATATGTTTCAAGATATTTTTGAGCTTCATGATTAAAGAGATAAAGCAAAGGACTACCTATAGGTAGAGTTGTGAGAGAGCACCTCAACCTAGGTAGAGTTTGGAAGATTGATGTACGGAGACATATTAAGAGATTCATGGAAGGAGATTTTTTCAAGAAACATGATGCTAATCTAAATTAAACCTCAATTGATCTTCACACACCCCAAACATGCTCCAGATAGTCCTAGACTAACCTATAAGTAGGTTAAAATGTGTCCCAGTCCAACTAAAGGTAGAGACCTAATTATAAGAGTGAGAGGTGCATTAGTGCAGTGAATGGAGTTAAAATTTAGTAAAATAGTGTATGAACACCTAAATAATCATGGTTTTAACGTTATTAACCTATTATAAAAGAGAAAAAATCTTACATAGGATCCTAGGATAAAAATGAGAAAAAACATAGTCATTCAAGGTTTAACATTAATAGTCTTGAGAGTTCATGCAAGGAAAGAGGCATTGAGGGAAGTTGAGATGTATTTAAAGCTTCAATTGATTT
Source organism: Torreya grandis (assembly GCA_037957365.1). Taxonomy (NCBI): domain Eukaryota; kingdom Viridiplantae; phylum Streptophyta; class Pinopsida; order Cupressales; family Taxaceae; genus Torreya; species Torreya grandis. Next base: position 736,478 of record JARHVA010006442.1, on the reverse strand, counting down.
CATAAATTATAAAATATACTATTTTTACTCTCATATTTTTATATAAAGCCAAAGAGGGGTCTCAAAATATGCAAACATAGTCCAAATATTAAAAAACCTACACAATCTACCTTGGATAAGTTTGTCTTGAGTTTTGGTGATTTAAAAAGGAAAATGAGTTGATATGAGGATAATATTTTGTGTGGATAGTATTAAAAACTTGTAAAATGACCTAAAATATTATTTTTTATTGATAAAATAGGGGAATTACCTCCTATTTTGTCATAGACAAGGGGTACTTCCCCTAAAGCACACATAGGTAGTTTTGTAAAAAGGGGGTCATCTTCATTTATATATTTTAAAATGATTTGAAACTTGATAAATAATGGTTTTGGGGTCCACTAATTTTTTTTCATCCTTTAGAGTTTAGAGAAAACTTTGGAGAAGACATTTTTGGCTCAGAAACCCATCAAGCATGTAAGTAAACAAGAAAACAAGCATGATAAGCCAGTTTTAAATGCTCACATCATTCATGACATATTAAATGGGAGCCAAATGAGTTAAGGGATGTTATCAAGGGCCTCATAGGCCATATTTTTTGACATTTATCTCTAGTTTTATGTCCCAACATTATGAACAATCGTTAAGACCAAAAATAGGACTAAAACCCTACTAAACCCTTGATAAGGACTAGTCTTGGAAAATGGTGTTGGATAGATACTAGAATGAAATATTTTGTATAGTATAGCTATTGAAACTTATATATTACCTCCCTAGGATTATCCACACCTTTTTGGTTTTAGGGACTCATATGGATAGGGGCAAAAATAGGATTTTTCTCACTATTTTATGTCTTGTGTAGGATACAAAAAGATTTAGGAGATGAAACAAAGTTTGGGTGAAATATTGACACTTAATATAAATCACAATATTAATTTAATTTCATTAATAAACCTATAATTTTCCAAACGAAGTCCTTCAACTCAGCCAATCAAAACTAACATATTGGGCAAGCTAGAGAGAAGGGAGGAAATATTCAATTAAAGTGTTTTTAAGGTGCCCCTAATGCTTCCAAGGCCATGGAGGGTCTTTAAAAATTTCAACCACTAAATTTTATGTATTTTAATGAAAAACTAAATATAAATTTGAATATAGTATGCAAGGTGCATGAGAAAGAGGTTTTCTTTAGCGAAAGTGATGATGGCTCTCTTTCAGGTGATTCTAAAAGACTAGGCATGCAAAAAATGCATGGATAGGCATGTATGATATCTTTACATTTCATTAAAATAATTTGTATTGCTCTTCATCAGTTAAAAGACAATCAAATATGCCTAATCATGAAGTTATTTTTTATGTGCACAAGAAGGATTTTTGTGCCACTTTGCATGACTTTGATGACTTGTATGGACACTTGGACTTCCAAATATTACATTGTTCATCTCATTTACTTATCACATGTACAAGTTAATCCTTGTATCAGCTTGAAAAGTGTCCTTATGACCCTTGAACTTCTCTCTCTCTCTCTCTCTCTCTCTCTCTCTCTCTCTCTCTCTCTCTCTCTCTCTCTCTCTCTCTCTCTCTCTCTCTCTCTCTCTCTCTCTCTCTAAATTTTTAGCATTGTATTCTATGCTCCACTTGAGTATGGTTAAGCCTTGCTTAATTGTACACATTTTTATTAATAAAATGAATATGTGTTACCTCTTAAATGACTATACTAAGTGTGTTTACTTAAATTCATGATATTTTATAAGTGAAGACTAAGGATTCCTTAGCATGTTGCTCATTTGTTTCACCTATTTGTATCTTTTTTTTGTAGGGCATGTGGTGTGTTCCAAGAGATGTCAGGGTTTAAGTGATAATATTTTTATTAGTTCCCTCATAGTCCTCTTTTCTAGTCTTCCTATATTTGTACATTCATCTATAACCCCATAATGTAATATTGATGCAAGGAGTCATTGATTGGAGAGTGTATGTTCTAGTTGTCTTTTGATTTCAAGTGTGAGATAATTATGGTTAGATGACATCAACATATCTAGTGTATCAACTCCATTAGAGTAGATTTGTTTTAGTTATCCTTCTCTATTTTTACCCCCTAAAAACTAGAAATAGGTTTGAGTTATAGTGATACATCAAGGGGAACTATCCCCTCATCTAGATATCTATCTCTGTGACATCCACATCCCTAAGGTTCTTCCATTTTTCCACTTTAATGAGGAGGGACTTGTCATCTGTTCAATAGGTGCAACTTCAAGTGACAACAATGTCTTCTATGAATTTATCAATAGCCTATAGCCAAAACCATAGCTCATAATATGTGAGAAATTAAATTGTAGCTACTGGAGAGGTGTATATATGGGTTAGGATGTACCTAGAACAACTATAGGTTGAGCCCATAACCACTACAAAGTTGTGTGTAGCGATGATGAAGGTGCCCACAATAACTATAGAATATCCTGTAATAACTAGATAAATTATTTATTTGACAAAGATGATTATATAAATGTTGAGGGTACCTATAGTAACTATAAAAATTTTATATTTCCTATAGTAGTTATGAAAATTCCCTTACTAGCTCTAGGAGTAAATTATAGTCCCCTTTTTCTAGAGTTGTTTGTTTCCTATAGCAACTCAAGTTGAACTCATAACTACTAAAGATTGAGGTTGGAAGAAAATAGAAGGAAATATATGTTATAAGAAGAGTAGTTTTTCTCAAAATTATTCCATTTTATCCTTTTTTTTTTGTTTTTTCCTCTAAATAGATAGCAAGCTAGTTTACTATTTAGGCCCTTTTTACAATTCTAGGTAGCCAACAAGCTAGTTTTCTCCAAAAAAACTACCAACAATGCCAAAGAGGGTTTTCATTATTGTATTTTTTTATTTTTATATTTAATTTAAATAATTCCTATAATATAATGTTTATTCTAGGTCCTTTATATGTCACCTATGATGTTAGCTACTTTAGACTAAACCTTGTGACACCTATAGTCTGCCTTCTTCTTCTTGCAATTTGGACAATAGATGGTCAAAGCTTGATCCAAGGATAATTAATTTTGAATTATGTGAAATATATCCATTTGAGTGTACAAGTGACTAATTATATCTTGTTTCATGTCTTGTAACAAGTTACTAACTTCAAATTTTGGTAGGCCACTTACAACTGCTAGTGGAAGCTTGTTGCCCTAGACTTTATTTATGGTAACCCTAAAATAATTTTTACTCAAATATTTGATTTTAGTGAATTTAATTTCAGATATATCTCCACCACTCATTATTTACAAGTATTATATAAAATATTCTCTAACTCCTTTTATGAAGATGAGTTTTAGAGGCTCTTCTCCTAGTGCACTTTACTTGAATTTTTATACACTGAACATGAATTGTTCAGCGTAGTCTTCCAAGGATTCATCCCCTTCTTGAGTCATCCTAAAGATGTCATTTATTATATAATTTATTCCTCATCCATTCTCCTAATACTTAACCAAAAAATTATTTTTCATGTCTTCCCAATTGTGGACTAAATTACTACCTAGTCCCATGAACTAGTGAAGTCTTGAGTTTTTTAGGGTGGTAGTAAAAAGTTTTAATTTTTGTGCATCCTACCTATAGTCATAGCTTATACAGAGGATATAAAATTAGAAAAAAAAATGTGTTTGGGTTTTTTAATAACATACCTATGAAATTTGGCAAGGCTAAGGGTGGGATATTTTTCATTTGTGTTATGTCTGTTGCATTATAATAGGAAATTCAAAAGTAATTGTGTCTGGAGCCTTGTTGTCATATAAAAATTTTCCTCCTCTATTCAAGATGTATTTTATTGTGATATGAATAAAAACGTTTCTCAAGATCATGTTCTCAAATTATGTATCAATACCTTAGCATGATATTATACATTTATCTACTGATCCATAGTCTTTTTATCAGATGAAAATTCTGAAGACTCTCTTGAGCTTCCTTTGATTTTTTCAAGAAAGCCTTATTAGAATGTTATTCTGATGTTACTTTTTTGAGTGTTTGGTTCATGTATTTATTCTCATTTATTTATCTTTACTAACTTAACTAATGATTCCTCTAATTCCATTTCCTTTTTCAAGGCCAATAGTACTTCTTTTGTAAGTTGCCTCCTTCAGTTTGTACTTGTGGATTTTCCCTTCTTCAAGAGCCCTCTAGCTTATGGTATATACTTCAACATGATTCTTAGTTACTGTAGGTACTTGTGGATCTTTCTCATTAGTAACTTTTGGCTTTTTTTAAGGAATCTCCCTTTATAATCTCTTTATCTTTGCATAAATGTTTGAGCCAATCCCTTCCTGCATAGGGTTAGTTATTTTTTTTCTCATTTTACGTTTTAGGGGTTATTTCAAAATGAGTAAAAAATGAAATAAAAAAAATGAAAACAAAAAGAATTGAAATTTTATCTCTATAAATTAGTAAAATTATCGAACAAAATAAGAAAATAAAAGTAGGAAAGTTACTCTAGAAAGTAGGAAATGAAAGAAGGAAAGTTACTCTAAAAAGCAAAAAATGAAAGTAGAAAAGTTACTCTAGAAAGTAGAAAATGAAAGTAGTAAAATTAATTTATAAACCAATAATTTATAACCTCCTCATAAAAGACACCAAAATGTTGGTCAGACTTATTACCAAGTTAATAATAGATTCTTAGATATGCTTAACATTACTTGTCAACCTAGGGTACATAGACTTTTCAAGGATGTCAGTACTATATATGCATTATTGATTCATAGACTAGCTTAATTATTGGTTATAGTACAATAAACTTATCCTAATTTTACCATATAAATATATAAGTAAATTATTATAATAGAATGCATAAATTATTCACACTTATGAGTCACACATACTTCACACTCCATATAATCAAACTAATAATGAAATCAAATCACACAACACACTTTAATCTAAGGGTCAAGATATTCATTGTAACTCCTTCTAAGGGGGCTCTCCTCACTCAGAACTAAGTTACGATAATTATTTGAGAGACTTAAAATTTTTTATTATAGAATAAACCTTTTTATTAATTATATCTATAGCAATTAAATATTGCTATAGTTGACTACAATATTCAAAAATCAAAATGCAATTACTGTCCACAATTTTATCATTATCCCAATCTAATCTAGGTTCTATCATTAAATAATAAGATATTTTATTAGATTTAACCAAAAACTCTAAAATAGGAAAGGTATAAATACTTTTTAACTAACCTAGTCAACCTTTAAGTGGTTAATAACTTAAAGTTACTCATTTTTAGGCCTGACTGGGCAAAGGACAAAATATGTTGCTTTGTTGTTTTGCTTCTTTTCTCCTTTTCATTGTCCTTGTCTTATTCATCCTTTGGTAATACATCCAAGTTTCTTTGCTTGTGAGGGGTCTATATAGCTATTATGGAGGATCCTCTTCAATCATTTACTTTACTTTTAAGATAGTTAGATGTGTCCTTCAAAATCAATTACTTATCATCACAATAATTTTTTGTTCTATGCAGTGACTACAGGCTCCTATAGGTGAAATACTACATTTTATATAATCAACTTGTAGGTGAAAACCTACAGTTTATATGGGCAACCTGTATGTGGAAAGCTTGTAATTGTTACAAGAAACCTATAGGTGGAAATCTTGTAGTTTGGCAGTCATTAAGGGCTAAAAGTCACTTTTGTTGTAGGTTTATCTATAAGTGTTGTGACCAAGTAAGATTCCTATAGTATTATTCTACCCTTCAAATGTCTGTCAAGTAAGGTTACACAAGTATACTCTAATAAAATAAAAAACATCATTAATCCATAACACAACATGTATATATTAATACACACATATAATAATTAATTCATTCATTGATTTACATAATTCATGGATAGTTCTAAGGATTCATATGGAAAAATATCTATAACTAGGTATGAATGAGGTTATAAAAGGAACAATTGGTGACCTCATCATACCTCTTGAGCTAATGGATTGCATTATGTGATGCCAAGATGGATTGGGGCTTATAGGTGGTGATTTTAAATTAATATTGCATTTCCAATAACCTAAAAATGTCTATGACATCCAACTTAACCTATACCAATGTTCATCTTCACCATTTTCTTTAGTTAGGTCTCTAACCAACTCATTACTCAAGCTTAGGGTTTGTAGCCAAGTACACCAAACTGACCCTAGTAAATTGTGTTTTCTCCATTTAATCCACTATCAAGTATTATAAATTCATTAAATTCTTATCAATAGATGTCAACATTTATTTAGGGGCATTAATCCTCTCAATTCAATTCCAACTAACCATTTTCTCTCATGACTATCTTTGTAGGTTTGTGCATTCAATTATAGGCTTGTTATGCCTAGATAGGGCTTAACATCATTAGTTTCACTTGTTGCTTGAGTTAAAAGGTTATGATGGAAATATTTTATCACCATAAAATCATATTAAACTATATTAATCTCCCTTAGTCATCATATAGATCTCTAATCCTCTGAAACAATAAATACTTCTCATGAGGCAAGCTTGTAACTTATCTTAACTGAGCAGGTAGGGTTTGTAAATTTTTTTAATTTATTATCAATATGGTATTAAGGTCTAAATATTATTATATATAATGAAACCATCCACAATTTTTTTCTCTCTTTAAACCTTTTTCTTTCAATATAGACAAGCAACTTGTCTTCCTAACAAGGCAGGTAGGCCTAAAGACACCTCTTTAACTATATACATAGGGAAAATATATATTTATTCATTATAGTCATGTTTATTTGACTTCTCATGGATTTAAATAGATTAATATGTATTCACCATCATTTGGGCTAGGTTATAACGTTTCACATACACTTTATCCTCTTACTCAGGATTGAAACTAGCTCATCTTTGACTTTAGCCTGTAGGTGTCTATTTGGAAAAGTCTGAGTATAATAATGGATTTAGGAATTATCTATAAGTCATTTATAATTTTAAAAATATTATTATATTATAAATATATTAGGACCCTTTTAACTTGACCAAAGCTCTAAACTTCACAAGCATACTCTCTTCCCTGATTATCTAGGCGTAGTTATAGGTGTTGATTAGGATAAGAGTTTTAAATGAGGTATTAAACCTAGTATCTCCACCAAATCATATACTTTTTAAATTATCCCAACTTTATGGATACTCTATATCACCACTATACATGTTTTATGACCTTTTCATAGTGTTTACAAACCTCTACTCTCTTATTTAAACTTGGGCTTGTGCATAAGTGTCAAGGCTTGTAGACTCTACCATAAAATAACCTTCCTTATCTCTCAAATGATCTAGTATATTGAATAATTTGTGACCTCATTAAAAAATGAATACATTTCAATTATTTCATGTTTAGGTCCATAACCTAGACATTTACACCTTTCATTGGTCTTTTCCATTTACCTGTATAGATTGAATGCACTCAGTTCAAGGATTTAGAAGTATATGAATAGAATTTGGATTTATTAAAATCCACCATGAAACCTAATACAAAAAAAAATTATTTAGGGCTCTTCCTCACTTCTTATAAGCTTTAATTTACCATTTTGTATCATCTTTAAACCCCTATTCTCATATTCAATCCTCGGCTTATGCATAAGTGTCAAGGTGTTTAAATGTGATCATTTTAACCCTCATTAGTTTTCAAATAGTTTAGGTATCCTCATGAGTATTTTGACTCTTATTCTCTTATGAATTTGAGTTATGATTTAACCTTACTATGCTTAGACACCATTTCTAGCAAGGAATTTCTCACATTGTATGCAAAAGAGACCTTTGTAAGTTGTCTTGACTTTTATAGACTCTAATATCAATATAAAATAATATTTCATATAATATATGATTCATATCCTCAAAATTATCCTAAAAAATGTAAAATACAACTTTTACAAACATCCTTATGCAACAGTCATCACACATAGTCATCAAATGAAGTTTATAATGAATTACTTAGAGGGATTATGTTAGTACTAGGATGGAGGGTGGTTTATGAAGTTTAAATTATATTTATTAGAATATAAAAATTAATAAATACCTTCATTTCACCTCTCCAAATTTGATAAACCTGGGGAAATTTAAAACCATGATAGTCAACTTAAAGACTGTGAAAGAGAGTATCTTCCCTTTCTAAATGATTTTCTGCACATTCCAACCTAGTGGATGAAGGTGTATGATGAATTTATAGACCTATAATGACCCATTATAATTTATTAAATTAATATAATGAGTTTACACTTGCACTAGAGTTACATAAAACTTAGCCTGTGGGGATTTAGGCTTCAAAAAATTAGTTTAGCTCTTTAATGATTGTTCATAATTATAAGGAGATAAATCCAATGAATAATTTCATAAATTGGAATCCAATAAGTTTTAAAAACTTTGGATAAAATCTTAGCCACCAAATCCTCCTATACAGCCTATACTATACATCTAAAAATAGCCTTCATGAGCTTGTGAAAGGAGTGATGGAGGAGAGAGAGTTTAGTACATATTTTGGAATTAAAAACTAATCCTAAGATTGAATATGGACTTTGGAAGATGAAATTATGTTCATAAAATATATTTACCTACACATGAGCTCAACAAGTCTGTACAAGTCTCTTAAATCCTCTATTTAGCATTAAAACTCAAGATTCTAATTTTTTCTGACTTGTTGACAAGTGTGAAAATTATGTAATTTCTAAAAGGTCCTTGGTAAGTTTTTTTTTTATGTATTTTTAAATTTGGTAAATTTGGGATACATGAAATTTATCCAAAAGTCACCTTTTTCTTATTTTCTCATACCTTAATGTCTATAAATCAACCTTAAAATTTCCATGTCAACATGTCAAGCTTGTATAAGTTTATTAAGACATGAAATGATCTTGAAGGACACATAAAAAAATATGACATGACTTGACCAAGTTTCATGATTTCATGACATGGCTAGACTACTATATGACCAAAATAAGACATTACCTTATTTTTTCCAAACTTACCTTAAACAATGATAATA
>JARHVA010006442.1:672500-722500 GCA_037957365.1 Torreya grandis | reverse complement strand
GATTTATATGTCTCTTCAATCCATCTTGATTTCTTGAGAGTCTTGTTTCCTACATTGAGTCACATTTAGGGTTTAAGATCACTTGGAGTCTTAAGGATGATTCATGGAGTTGAGGGACCTAACCCAAAAAAAATTCCAATAATATTTATTATATAACCCCATCCTTATATTATAGGCTTAGGATCCCATTCATCTCTTCATTTGAGTTCGCACTTACTAAAAATTGACCTTCTTAGCCATACGACCATGACTGTATAGTCAAAGAAGGTGATTTGACAATAAAATGATTTAAAATGTTTGTTTTAGATTTAAAAATACATTATAGGGTCTATGTAACATTTTATGAGATGTACCCATGGTTATCTCAATGAATTGACCTTTTAAACCTATGAAATCTACCTTAAGCCCTAATCAAGGGTTTAGACACAATCCTCTTTAATTAACCCTAACAAGCCTTTGCTAACACTTTATTTATTTTTAATGATTAAAATATTAATTAATTTTTCCTATAAATCCTCACTCATTTAATTTCACCCCTAAATTAACAAATCACTCAATAAAATGCAATTTTCCCTCATACTTCATATATAGGCCTATGTATGCTCATTTAGGCCTTTTAGGCCTAATTAGCTTATTGAGCCTCTCACTATTTTAAATAACTTTTACACTTAATTTAAAAACTATTATAATTTATTATTAAAATTAAAATACCTCCTTTACCTTATTTTCTATCTCATGGCTTTAATCAATGATCAACACACTTTCATCAGTTCACCCAAAACTTATCTGTAGGTGTTTTACTAAGTCTATCTTGACTGTAATATGGGTGTAAGACTTATTAAAATATATTTTTATCTCTTTAGTATCATTTAAAAGAGTTTAATATTTAATTTAGGTTCTTATTGACCTTTCACCAACCCATTCACAATCCACTAGACACCAAAACTCTCATATGTTGACTGTCATCAACCTATATGTCCACATTTGGACACCTATATTGTCAAGTTCACTAGAATGATATTTTTTAGACTATTATAATATATCTATGATGAAAATAAGATTTATAATTTTACTCTTATCTTAATTACAATTTTTAACCTCTCATACTTCCATTTAACACTGCACATCTAGTCTCTTTTTCAATCAGGCTTATGACAAGCTTGTAGGTGCACATTAGACATTATTATGTGTTAGGCCTTGAGGTCTGAGTTATTTCTAGTCCAATTATTAAAATTTAACCATATAATCAATTTATCTCCATGATTAGTGATTTTCCCACATGCCTTTAGTCATCCAAATAGATTTTCCCAACTCACTTGGTCCTCTTCTCAATGCACACAATCCACTATTATAGTGTTTGAAGTGGTTGTAAGTGATCATTTGGATATGGGATATTTATGAGGGTATTGAATAATATCTATTAATTTTTCACACTTTTTAAATATTGGCTCATGTATCCATATTCTCAAGGCACTTTGTCATAATGAAAATAATGGGAAACCTTGAAATCTAGGCCTGCAATCTCTTGAGATGAACTTTTATGATAACATACACATGCAGATTTAGACCTTATTGTCATTAAAAAAAAACTATTGATGGATTTATAGGATTCCAAAGAGATATTATGTTGGATTTAAAACTTTTCCAATCTCTTCATATGAACTTGGATCTTCATGAAAATATAACACTTTCTATGCTCAAACCTGTAATCTCACCATTCTAAAAAAAAGATACTATTTTATGACCTACACAACCATGAATTTGAATGGATATGTATTTATAGGAATTATGAGGACATTTTTGAACTTAAAAAACCTTATAAAATCAGAAACTAACTCATAACTTTATTGGAAATGCCCAAAACTAAGCCTATAAGGTTTAGCTAGGGTTTTAAACCTACTAAACTTGTTAGCATTTATTCATAAATAATAGCCCATTAAACTCATGAATAATACATGAAAACTTGAGGGAATTAGGGACCCCATATTTGGATAAAATATTAAGTTTTTACTCTCTCTCTTTTGTATGTACTGAGCATATGAAGATGTACATTGTGATCCTACCAAGAGCTCAATGAAGTATCTGATGAAATTTTTGGATTGAAATGAATTTTTCAAGATTTTAAAAAATTGGTTTATCATTATTGAAGTAATTAAAATGTGACTTATTATATTTATCTCATTTAAACACATTTTATCTCTCCTTATCCAAGAACTTTCTTTTACAACTCTTTGCAAGAGAAATGATTTATTGCTCTAATTAAAATTATCGTTTCTGACTTACTTTCTACCTCTTTTCATGTTATAAACCTTCTTATAGTTATTTTCATATTCATATACACATACCATTAACTTTAATAGCCTTTACATTTTCTCATAACTAGCAAGTATCATCTCAATATTTGAATGTAAAATAAGACTAAAGTAGTGAAATACCTTAAACTTTAAAAACTACCTTAATCTTTCCAAATTGCCTAAAAAATAGTATGATCAACTTAATATATATATTTTTTGGTCAATTTAGTCATATTTAGACCATGGTTATCTTGGAAGGTTCACCACCTTGCCTCTTTGAGCATAGTTCTCCATCAAATTAATTTCATACTTAACCTTAACATTGTCAAACTAACCTTAAATAATGTTAAACATATAATGAAGACAATTGAGAATGACCAATACATCAAAAGACAAAATTAATTGACTTAGTTACCAACTAGACCATCTTAAATATCCTTTTAAGCTACTAAGGAAGACACGCCACCTATCATCCTAGATCATTAATGACTAACACATTACCTTCATAATGGTTATCAATAAAGTTAAGGTCAAATACATCAAAGTTTTTAATGAATCCCATTCATGGTGGTTAAATTTTGGCTAACATCTTTGGTGACCTCTTTGTATTTTATGCTTGATATGCATCTAGACTAGTTACCTCATACCTCCATTGGGATATGGAGTCATGAATACTTCCAACTAAAATTAAAAACCTCTAAAAATTCACACCAAATACCTAAACACAAAAATAAGACAAGAATCAAACACACCATGTGTCAAAATCACTTAGAGGAAGGGAAGCACAAACCACACTACAAAAGAAACATATTAAATAGACACTTAGGTAAAACACACCACTAACCTATTATATAAAAAGCCTCAAAATGTGTTGAGGTGATAGAAAAATTCCTTGAACTGAACTAAGATAAAAACAAATACTTTTAGAATCCTTATTTTTCCATGAGAACAAACCAACATACGATGAGTTTTTATTAATGACGACTTACTCACTAGGGTGATCTAGTGACTTACCTCTTAGAATACCTACTAGATATAAGTATCTCATTTGATTATCATTTGAATGGTTCATTTAGATATTCTTGAAGCTTGTTTGACATTACATCCTACTTAATCTTTTCTATTCCCAATATGTATTTCCTAATTTGATTCTTAGGGATAAAGAGGATATTTACAATCTCAAAATCATTTGAAATATGACTAGGTAGGTGTTTAGATCCATTAATATTGACTTCTTATTTGCTAAACACATTTACATAATGATTAGGATATGATTGGCGTCTATATTTCTCATTAATGTCAAAAACATTTATCTTGGACTAATAATGTTATTTCAATATTATCTTCCACTTGATAGGGATTTCATACTCTTTTCTATGCTCATTAGAACTATCATCAACATCATCATCATGTTCATATCTATTTTTAGGAGATGCAAGCCCACTTACTTCTTTAAACTCAAGTATTATGGAATAGTTCTATTGCCTCATGTCTTGTAACTCTCATTGAGTCTCATTTTCATGGATTTCTTCTTCTTTGGTAGGTGGAAATACATCCTCATTTTGGCTACCATTCTTCACTATATCTATAACATCATCATCTTCCATATGCAATAGATAATTTCCAAATATAGCATTTTGAAAAGAATAATAAGAACTTACTTCAATAAGTTCATAACAATATTCATGAATAATGTATATAACCATACATGTATCTTCTATGAGTTTATATGGATCAAAATCATAATGTTCAGCTTCCCACTCATCAAAGAAGAGATCAAACATGCCTTTAAGGGAAGAAGTTGGTTCTTAATCAATATGAAAATTGTATTCATCAAGAATGGTAAAACTAACATTTAGGGATTGAGGAATATAACGTTCTATGTGAAACCTAATTATTGGTTCAAAATAAATTTTGACATTGGTAACATATCTATTCCTAAACACCTTGTGGGACCAATCTGATACTAAATATCCCCCAATCTTGGTTGTAAACTCCCTAGATAGACATAGGGAAAAATATGGGGGGAGGTTTAATACAAAAACATCATGAGGAACTAGAAAGGTAGGACAATCATGTAAGTTTAAATTCAAACCCTTGATTACACCAAACATCTTGGTAGCTAACCCATATAGTTATATGACTCCCTTGGTGACTGGTTCATATTTTAGGACTAATTTATTAGCTACTAGTTTAGGAATTATTGAAGTGATATCACCACTATCAATCATACAATTGTGAACTAGGGAGTCACCCAAAATAAGATAAAGGTATAAGTGAGGGGGATTACCATCCTTGTTTGGTTATATATTAGTATGTGTATAATTATTAGTGAAAACTATAGCCTCTTTCCTTGCTAGTCTCACTGGTACGCTAAGCTTAGACAACTGTTCTTGGAGTAAAGAATTTTAATCAAGAATGATAAATATACCCCACATTTGAATACTCACATGAAATTTCATCATCTGAATTATAATGTTGATAAGATAATTACCAAGACTTAATTATCCTCTAAGAGTTGCAATGTATTTTTGAGCTTGTGTTTGTGAAGGTTGAGGTGTTTTAGTAGTTTTTAAATTGTGATTTATTTGTGTTGCTTGAAATTTAAGGAATATATCAGAATCATTAATCCCTTGAGGCACTTGAAAATGTAATGAATATCCTTTACTCACCCCTTAGGTTTCTTTTATTTCCCTCTTATTAGACCTGGTATTGGCTATTATGGAAGTGCCAGCCTTACTTATCTCTCCTAGCTAGTTAATTGCGTACCAATCTCCCTCTTTCCAATTTACTAAAGTAACATCTGATTATAATTACCTTCCATTAGTTTCTCCTTAATTAGACACCTCAAATTGATTCATAAAGGGTAATATTCCATATTGAGCCATAAAATCTTGATTGAATGTCTCATTTTAATTTGTATACTGATCATGAGGTTGATATTGTCCAAACTCTTTTACAAGATTTTTTTGAACATGTACTAATATCCTTGAATAAGAGGAATCATTTGGATTGAAAATATTATATGGTTGGCATGAATAATATTCATTTGACCTTGTGGATTAGATTAAAAAGGAGGCCTATTGGGATAATAAGACTATTGGGGATGATAAGGACCTTGATAATATTTATAATTCTAAGGTTGGTGTCTTCTTAAAGTTGGTATCTCATTCCATTAGAATTTAACTAGGTTCTTCAACTCTTGTGTTTCATTTAAATGTCTAAGGAAAGCTTGCTCATGATTGATATGTGTAGGAATAGGAGAAAGAGCTGGATTGGGAGGCTGTATATTAAGAAATAGTGGCATGTGAAGCCTTGGGGATATATTTTTATATTGGATAAGATTATTTTCATCTTTGATTTTAAGGTCATAAGCATCAGGTAGAGTCTCTCTACTGATGGACTATATCATAACAATTATGTCCCTATTAATGTACTTGAGATACTAAAAGAATGCATACTTTAGATTAGGTCTCACAAGATATATAATTATATCCCATGTATTTTGGAACCTAGAAATTAAATATTAGATGAATTCTTGGGGAGCTCTCTTTATGGTGGTTAATTACTCAGCTAGGGATAAAAGATCACTCTTATGCTCAAACATTTTAATCAGGTTATCTACTAATTCATCCCATGAATAAATGGAACTAGGATATAAGGTTATATACCACTCTAATTTTTTTCCCTTGAAGGATATTTTCAAAACCCTAATGGATACATTCTCTTAGGTGACATTGTGGATATTACAAAAGTTAGTCATGTCTCTTATTTGCTAAATGGGTGTAATAGAGATCTCTCCACTAAAATATGGGACACTCTTGAGTGCTCCCACTAGATATCATTATATTATGAAAGTTTTAAGGGATATCATCCATTAAAGGACACAAAAGGTAGATTTATATCCATCCTACTAGTTGTAGGAAAACTTGGATTATAGGGAAAATGAAGCATTATTCTAGGAGATTTGGTCTAAGGAAGAGTATGAAGGAAAATAAAAAACTCAAATGAAATAACTTTATCCTTTGATCTTTTAGTCACATTTGGAATAAAAAAATTGGCGTAATAATTATCAACCTTTAGCTTAGAACTTGTTAGAGTTGCCAGATGTTGCATGAAGGAGGTTTTTACAAATGAAAATTTTCCAAGACCAACATAAATCATGGACCACCTTATTCATATTATTTCCCACTGGGCATGCCATAAATTTTATAGCTTAAATTATCAACTTTGAGATGGTTTTTCAAGTCCTCTAACTTAATATATACAATGGGAACAATCTTAAGTTGTCAGTGACCTACTAAGTGGATTGAACCTTTAGATTTGGGCTAGTTCCCTTGATGCTTCACCCAAACTATTATTGAACTATTCAATTAGTGAGAAAAGGGAAAATAATATTTTTATAAATCCTAAATGAGGTTATGTAAAAATGATATTATTCATTTCTTTTATTGAACATACACTCTTTGAGTCAAAGAATCCATCTCTTTCACATAACCTATAACCTTGACATGACCATCACATTAGTTTTCCATTAAGAGACTAAAGGGTACATTATAATACATAGGAGAGTAAAAATTGACCTTGTTAAGGTAAAAATTATGAAATTACACTTATAAATCATTCATATATAAAATTAGAAAACTAAAAAAGACTTATAATAGTATTATTTTCTACATAAAGGTGAGAAAACATGGACAACAAGATATGATAGTAAAACATTCACTAGAAAATATCAACACAATTACATAGCTCAAACATGAAAAATAAATATAATCATGGAAAATTAGTCTTATTTATTTATTTATTCAAGAGGATTTCAAGTACAAGTTTGGTTAGGGTTTCACCATAACCAACAAAGGCTACCTAAAAATGCCATTCAAAGTTTGTCTTATAGAAAGAATAAAGAGAGATATAAGGTGGGTGTAGGAGTTCATTATGAAACTCTAATAATCAAATAAGTTATAAGGAAGAATGAAATTGACACCAATTCTACCAGGAGTGTGTTTTCATCTTGCATAGAACTTATTGAGTAAACATTAATGTGATTTCTTATGAGGAGTAGCACATGAGGTTACTTTGGTAGACCTGAGTTTCTTTAAACTAAATCCTTTCCTAAGGAATTAAAATTTGACATATTTGAGATTATTTATAAGTTACATAATTGACACTTGGAACCCTTGAAGGTTATATATTCTATACTTGACCTATTGAAATGCTTCTTTTTCTTTGTGAGATTGGTAATAACTTCATGAATTTTATTTTCTACCAAAGTATAAATCCCAAAAAAGGTCTGATTTTTTACTTTATATACTTAAAATGTGTCTTATTTATTCAATTAATAAGTTTTATTAGTACATAAAGGTCTTATATTGGCCTTTGAGATCAACCTATATTTGTATCTTCATGTTTATTTGGAAATGAAGTTGTAAAGAGACTTTATGCTTAGAAGCTCTAATTGATCTTGAGGATTAATAATGTTTTTATATTTAATTAATAATACATTATACCTCTCATATACATTATTAATTTTTCACCAAGATGTTTTTAAATTCATTTGATCTTCAAGTCCTTATAAGATGTTTTCACCTTACTCTCTTGATGCAAGATGAGTCACATCTCTTCATTGAAGATTGGTTATAAAATTGAAACCTAAATTATAAATCAATAATATTTTTGAATGATATAATAATTATGATAAATATTATATATTTACTCAAATACCTTTTGTTAATTTATTAGGAATCTTTGTTTAATTCAAGACCCTACACACAAACACAAAATGAAGCTTTTTAGGCCCTTTTCTATACAACACCAGTACATACATGCCAAAAATATGCTTAGTCAGATGTTTAAGAGATGTATTAAGGTCATAGAATAAATTTATATGTCTCTCCAATACATATTTATTTCTTGAGAGTCTTGTTTCTTCCATCAAGTCACATTTAGGGTTTAAGCAGGGTTTAAGAGCACTTAGAGTCTTAAGGATGATTCATAGAGTTGATGGACCTAACACACAAATATATATATATATATATATATATATATATATATATATATATTAAATATAAAACCCCATCATTATTCCATTATATTCTTATTATCCAATTCATATCTTTGTTTGAGTTCACACGTATTAAAAATTGACCTTCTTAGTCATACCAGAATGACTATGTAGTCGAAGAAGGTGATTTGGAAATAAAATGCTTCAAAATAATTGGTTTAGATTTGAAAATACATTATATGGCCTTTGAAACATTTTATTATATGTATTAATTTTTATCTTAAATAATTTACCTTTTAAACATTTGGAATTGAAGTAAGGGTTTAGATATAGTCCTCTTTATTTGACCCTAATAAGCCTTTGCTCACACTTTCCTTATTTTTAAATGATACCAATATTAATTAATTTTTCCTATAACTCATATCTCATGTAATTTCATCCCTTAATTCACCAATAACTCAATAATATGAAAACTTTCCTCATGCTTCATACATAGGCCTATGTATGCTCATCTAGGCCTTTTACGCTTAATTAGCCTTCTTGAGTTTATCATTATTTTTAATCAATTTTACACTTAATGGAAACATGATATAATTTATTATTCAAATAAAAATATATCCTTCACCTTATTTTCCATCTCATGTATTCAAACAATGATTAACACTCTTTCATCAGTTTACCCAAAACCTACATGTAGGTGCTTTACTAAGTTTGTCTTGATTGTAGTATGAGTGTAGGCCTTATTAAACTATCCTTTTAAAAATTTAGGATAATTTAAAAGTTTTTTAAATTTATTTTATGTTATTATTTACCTTATACAATCACATTCACACTCCATCAGAGACCAAAACTCTCATCTGTTGACTACCATCAGCCTATAGGTCCACATTTGGAATGATATATTATTTAGTTCAATAGAATGATATTTTTAGACTATTATAATCTATTTATGATTAAAATAAGGGTTAAATTTTTAATATTATCCTCATTTCCATTTTTAACCTCTCATAATTCCATTTAATACTACACAACTAATCTATTTTTCAATTAGGCCTCTGATAGGCCTGTAGATGCACATTAGACCTTATTGGGTGTTAGGCATTGATGTATAAGTTATTTTTAATCAAATTATTCCATTATGAAACTATAATAAATTTATATCCATGATTAAATATTTTTCCACATGCCTTTAGTCATGCAAATATATTTTCCCAACTCATTTGGTCCTCATCTCAATGCACATCATCCACTATTACAGTGCTTGAAGTGGTTGTAAGTGATCATTTGGATATGAGAGATTTATGAGGGTTTTTACGACTCTTTTTGGATTTTTTCACAAATTTTTAATACTAAATTATCTATCCATATTCTCAATTCACCATTTTATAATGAAAATAATGAGAAACCTTGAAATCTAGGCCTACAACCTTTTGAGATGGAAATTTATGATAAAATACACAAGCAAATTTGGACCTTGATGTCATTGAAAAAACTTATAAATTTATCTAAAGTATTACAAGGAAATATTAATTTTTATTTAAACCTTTTCAATGCTCTTCATATGAACTTGGATCTTCGTGGAGATATAAAATTTTCTATGCTCAAACTTTCAATCTCACCATTCTTGAAGAATGTTACTCATTTATGACCTAAACAACCATGAATGTGATTGAATATATATTTATAGGAATTATGATGACTTTAAGGAACTTTAAAAACCTCATTTCATCAATAAAAATATCACAACTCTGTTATAGATGCCTAAATTTGATCCTAAAGGGTTTAGCTAGGGTTTTAAACTTGCTAAGCTTGTTATCATTTGTTTATAAATCATATCCAATTGAACTCAATAATAATAAATTAAAACTTGAGGTCATTAGGTAACCCATATTTTTATAATTTCTTGGGTTATAACTCTCTCTTTCTCTTATACGAACTGAACATTTCAAGATGGCCATTGTGAACCTACCAAGAGTTCAATAGAGTGTCTGATGCAATTTTTGGCTTGAAATGAATTTTTAAAACTTTTCCAAACATGTTTTATCCTTATTTAATTCATTATAAAATTAATTCATATATTTAACTCCTTGAAACACATTTCATCTCTCCCTCTTGGCCAAGAAATTTCATTTACAACTATTTACAAGAGCAATGAGTGTATCAGTTGATTCAAACTATCATTTCTGACTTAATTTATACCTCTTTTAAAGTTATAAACCTTCTTATAATTCATGTAACATGGATATTTATATACCATTACCTTTTATAACCTTCACATTTTCTCATAATTAGAAATTGTCATCTCAATATTTGAATGTAAATTAAGACTAAAGTATTGAAATACTTTAAACTTGTCAAAACTACCTTAATATTTCCAAATTGCTTAAAAATCAATATGATCAACTTACTAGATTTGTTCTTTGGTCAATTTAGTCAGATTTAGACCATGGTTGTCTTGTAAGGGTCACCATCTTATCTCCTTAAGCATAGTTATCCATCAACTTGATTTCATACTTAACCTAAATTTTTTCAAACTTGATTTAAAAAATACTAAACACATAATGAAGACAATGAATAATGACCAATACATGACAGGATAAAATGACTTGAATGATTTACCAATTAGACCATATTAAATGACATTGTAATCTTCTAATGAAGAAACACTACTTTCCATCCTAAATCATAATGACTAACACATAGCCTTCATAATGTCTATAAATAAAATTAAGGTAAAATACATAATTTTTTTGAATTACTCCCATTCATGGTGGCAAAATTTTGGCTAGCACTAATTAACAAATTGTAAATTGAATCCAATATGAAGAAGCATTATTATTATGCATAACCAATTAAAGTTGTCATAAGCTTTGGATAGATCAAATTTAAAGATGATAACAAATTGTATATTTAATTTAATGGATTGAATACCTTCTTGATCAACCAATAAATTGTCATGTATACTTCTTATAAATAAATTCAAATTTCTCACTACAAATAGAATAATAAAACACACATTCTATTCTTGATGTTATTAAATTTTTAATGATTTTATATAGACAATTATAAAGTTAGATTGTCCTGAAGTCATCAAATGAATTTGGATTATCTTTATTAGAGATGAGGGTAATGAATGTAATATTTATATTCATAGTATGGAATCTATTAGATTATAAATATTATACCACCCTAAACAAATATTCGTCCACCAAATCATAGTAACCTAGGAAAAAATCCTCATTCTAACCATTAAAGCTAGAGATCTTATTATTTTTAAAGGTAGAGATCACCAATTTAAGTTTTTTATTGTAAATATTCTATAATAGCATCTTATTGGTTTCATTATTTGAACTACTCAAAAAATATTTAGTTAACTTTAGAATCTCAATTAAATTTTCCCTTCGTCAATCACAAAACAAAGACTTGAAATACCTTACCCCCAAATCAAAAATTTCATTAAAATACCTAGATGCATTACCATCACCACTTGGCATATCCAAAATGGTATTAATAGTTCTCATGTGATTATCAAAATTATGATAAACATTTGGAGTTTTCATCTCTCAATTCTAACTAAACAACTCTAATTTTCAATCACCATTAGGCCTTATAAGAAATAAGTATTTCCTTTTTTCCCCTTCTAAGTCTCTAATACTATTTTTTCTTACCCATTAGAGTCATACTTAACAATAGCCTCATAAAAAATTAGAAATATGTCTCTCAATTTGAATGAGTTCCTATTATTTGTATCTAGACTTGTTAAAATCCCAAGTAGAAACAATTGATTTAAACTTTCCTAAATTATTTGAAAACTAATAGCAAGTAGTGATGCCCAAGTTATTTTCAAACCCCTTCCATGTTTATTTAACTAAAGCTTGAAATAATTCATCCTCCAACCAAGTGGGGTTTAGCTTATATGGACTTGGATTATTTTGAAATCCATTATAAATTTGAATCTAAATAGGAAAATTATCATAATCAAAACCTATTTCAACCAAAGATATAATTCTCTCTCCATTTATCCTAAGAATTTTATCCACTAATAATCCATCCAATCTTTTGGAAACTAGTTCTTCATCCTTCCTTTTATTACACCAAGTAGTAACAATTTTTAATATATTCACATCAAATAGACCTGTCTCCTCTAGTTTGAGAATAAAGCATCCTGATTGATAATCAAATATAAATATTTTCCCCCAAACCTTAGATTTGTTAAAGTAAAGTTAAAATCACCAACCAAAATTAGTCATTCATCCTTCATGAATTCTTTGGATTGAAGAGAATCCAAAATAATTGTCTTATCCTTGTACCTCTTATAAATATTTATAACAAAAAAGGAATTTCCCAACTCTATGGATAAAATCTTAGCTTCTAACTTGGAGACAAAGTACACAATGTTGAGTATCCTTAACGACCTCTTCCTCCACCCAAAAATCAAACCCAAAGATATTCTTAAAGAATTCAAAGAAATAATGTTTCAATATGTTATAAATTTTTATATATCTCCTTATAATTTCCTTCCCTCCCTTATATTCTGTTGAAAAGATAAAGCATTAAGATGATGTAAATGTAATAATCTACAAAAGGTAGTTTTTTAAGAGTCACTACCTAGAACCTGAATGTTAAGAGAGATAATTAACATGGATAGACCTCATATGGGTTTTAATTTATTTAAGTGCCCAACCAAATTTTTTATTTTCATTAAAATATCTCTCAGTGCTTAATCTTTTGATTGACTAATTTAGTATTTCCTTCCCAACATAAAAGAAATCCCCTATCTCCCATATAAATTTAGACCCCTTTACACTCCATAATCCTCTAAATTTTCTTCCTTATTTGATGACCTAAGAAAATATATGGTTGACCTTAGACTACACTCATACTCCACCAAAGAAAAGGAATAGGGAAAAGTGGTCCTAAAATTAATTTGGCATTTAGGGAGGAAGGAAGATGAATTTGGAGATAAGAAACTAGCTAAAATATAGGTCTTTCCAAAACCATATAAATTATTGAGTTTTTTTATGAATCATCCCTTCCCTATCCATTAGCATATGGTGATTAAAAAAAAAGGCCTAGCCCCAACCACTAATAAATAGGAATATTTAGTAGGCTAAGGCATTTTGGAGGGGGACAAAAGGTATATCTATAGGATTAAGAATTGTTATAAATTCAAACGAAACCTTAAATACATAAATTTGTCTTTCCTCTAATGAAATTCCATATCCTTTAATTGTTCATGTTTTCCATCCCTCTACTCTTTGACATCCCTACTCTGAGATTAAAAAATATTGGACCACTCTTATTTAGAAAAAACTTCCATGCCTCCATCATAACATTTTATACCAATGGTTCAATGTACTCTACATCCCCATGAATAATAACCTCTTTAATAACTTTTTTCATAACATTCAATATCACCTTGATGTTATAAGGATCAAAATTCTTAGGTCTCCATTCCCTTCTATTGAATTTCATAATGAAGTTAGCCATTAAATGACCATATTCATGAAAAATTAAACATCTAAAAGGTACCTTCACATAATAAAGGGTCTAAAAGAATATTTAATTTTCACTCACTATCTCAATAACCTCCATAAGACCCTCCTTTAAATTCATGTCCACTAAAATTTTTGCAACAAAGTGAGATGATCCCTTTATTTGAACCTATATTATTCCCTACTTCACTAAAAATTATAATAGACCATAGTTCTAATGGCAAACCAAGTATTTTAACCAAGATAGGTTGAGTCACTTTAGATGCATGCCTAAGGTTAAATCAAAATGTCCATCTCTTCAAAGATAAAGTAGCATAGTCCAAAAATAATTTTTTTAGGATAATGAAACTAGCATCCTATAATGTTTTAAATGGAAAGGATAAAAATCCACACACTAGTTATTAAAATCATGGTTTATACCCTAAGATATGACCCCAAATGTTTTCAAGCTATTTCCCCACCAAATTATCTAAGTAAAACCTTCCAAAGAACCATCATGTTAGATTTTTTGCTTTCATTTCAAATTCTTGGATCATGAGAATATCCTCACCTAAAACTAAAATTTGTGTTTCCTTATTTTAGTTTAATGCATATTTATTATTTATCCATTATGAAATTTTCCCTACCTCTAAGTTGTTAACAATTTTTTTATTTCAAACAGTTCTTCATGGTCAAGATGACCTCCTAAAACTAGCTCATAAAACCCATTAGGTGTCCAAAAATAATCCAACTAGTTCACCATCTCACATGATCTCACCTACATAAATATAAATCATCTCCTAGAGAGTTATGAGTAGAAGATGCATGCAATTTATTATCATATTTAAAATGAATCCTTGAGCTTGAAATATTAGGTGAATACACAACCTCATCAAATTAGAAATGTGGTTGAGGTATTAAATTTTAATTAATAATGATCAAAATATCCACTAATAAAAAACCTAACCTTTTTATATTTGTCATGTATGAAGACCCAAACCACCATTAGGTCTTGGTGAGACCTAAAATAATTAGGCCTTCATACTCACACATCACATGTGAGACTACTTGGACTACCTTAATCCTTTACAAATTATTTAAAAACATAAAACTTTTCTCTAATAACTCCTTACTAACTCACTCATGGGTCCATGTCATCTGGAACACCAAATCAACACTCAAACCTAGAAGTTAAGTCTCCTTGCTCTTCAAGTCTTCATATGCATAAAACACAGTCTCAAACTTCTGAAGCTATAACTCAAATATTTCACATAGACATATGATTATATCACATGGGTGAACTATTTATGACCTTTTATACACCTCAATATTATTTATAAACTTAAAAATAGGCTATAATCACTTAATTTAACTCTCTCAAAATGACCACTCAGTTTAGTCACACGCATTCAAAAGACAATTATACTATTTTGACTCTCCATATCTGATAAAGGGAATATCATGACATAAAATGCCTTATAATAATCCTTATATACTTATAAAACACATATATACTCATTTTATTCCTTAAATCTACTCAGAACACCTTCAACAAACATCTACAAGATGATCACTCAATCTACCAATGTATTCAAAAAACATAGTCAACTTCTAAGCAATTAATCACATTGAATATGGATTGGTCAAACCTCCAAAATCCATACATATAGTAATAATAGAGTATAAAACACCCTATAATAGTTATTTAATATTGAAACATCAAGACACTATCAAGAAAAACTTAATTATCCTTCTTGAGCCATTTGTAGAACATTGTCAAACACATAGTCAACTTTGTAGATCAATAGATTTCACTGTACAAACATTCAAAACTTATAAAAACTATCAATGCATTCACCTTAGAGTCCTTTAAATTTTTTATTTTTAATTCACCATGAAATTAATCCTAGATCAAAATATATACCTAAAAAAATATAACCTCATTAGTCCTTTACAACTTTTATTTTTAATTCCCTTATTAATTTGAATATTTGAATTCCAACAATCAATATTTAGGCATTAAACATTGAGCACTTTAACCTCATCTCATACTCCATATAAAATCAATCAAATATGAACCATAAATATCCTTGGAGTAAATTGGTTTTTACCTTAAAATTCTCACCATTAATCTTAGATCAAATTTCTCATGATTAAGCCACTTGGTAACTCTATGTGCCTTCTGCACATTTGACTATTTGACTTGACCCACACCTTTGATCTCCATCTTTATGAACACCCATGAACCATTGATCTTATGTCAACTAAAAAATATTGATACACATGTCATAGAAACATTTAATTTTAGGAACCTTTGATAATTATAATTCACATGCATTATTGGATCAAGATCTAGACAATGAATTCTCACCTTTAGATCTACTAACTAATGACCTCAAAATTTAACATAGTTAAACTTGAAGATCTTTGGCCCATCAAATTTTTCAAGAGAAAATTTTAAGGTTTATAACTTGAGATATAAAAAAATTCAAGAGTATAAATCTTTAATGTGCCTTTTTGGCACTATAAACACCATCTCCTTGAAATCCTATGACCTTGATTGACTTTTTGAGTACCTATATTAAATACACAAACTTGTTAGTTCATACATATCTATATGACATGTAGTGATGGTCTAGCATCTCTTAAGTTATAAGATGCATGTTTCTCATTCCAAATTATCAAATGACACACCAAAACATCACCAAGACATCTTATGGATGCCTCACGACTTCTTCTTTATCCTTATAGACCTGCAAATGTGCCATGTTTCTCAAAGCTATCAATTTTATCACTTTATAATTAATTAACTTATTACCACAAGCTCTCTTTGAAATTAATGACAAAATAACATCAGTGACCATGCTCAAAAATCTCCCCCTTTGCCATTAATGTAAAAACACCCTCAAAATGACTTACTCATTTTAACTTCTTCATTCTGATCTTTCTCCCCTTTCACATTAATGACAAAGGGTTTCTTCCTCAACATGCCAACAATGATTCATTAACATCATGTATGCATTCAAATACTATTTAATATTCTCAATATAATTACATAGTTTCAATTATATGAATAAATTGATCCCCTTTGATATGCACCAAACTGAACTTAGACTTCTCTTGAACCTAACAAACTTCTCACAAAGCATGGAAAGCTCCCCCTAGCATCATGCTCCACTTTATGTCATATGTTCTTTGACATGCACCAATCTAAACTTGTGATTCTTTGATCTTTAGACATGTATATCTATAGAACTCATAAGCTCCCTTTGATTATGCATGAAGATTTAATACCTTATCAAAACATATTACTTGGTTTGATCAAGTCATCATATTAATCTTATTGAATTCACAATTGTAGTATACTTCTTCATATCTTAACCATGACTGAAACATCTCACATATACACCCCCTCACATCATACACTTCTTCTAATGATATTCCTATCTTGTAACATCAACCAAAGATTAACTAGAATCCACCAAGTTTCCTCCTGCTTATCAAGTGTCTCTTTGAATCCTAGATAGAGACATCCTAATCCACAGTGTCTTAGAACAATGTGAAACTAGGAGTTTCCCACAACTCTTCATATTCCTTCTCCTCTTTGTACATCTGATACTGATAGTTTTTCTTCTTATTCTTAGGCTTAAGAGAATCAAAATGATCATCCACTATAATATTCTCTTTTTCTTTTAGGAATGAATTGATAATACATGGAAACAATAAATATTCATGACATACCTTTTCATCTGAAGAAATAACCTCATCATTGGGCATTGAAAACTGATGTTATTTATATGAAAATTTCTCAATAATAGAGGGATGTTCTCTTGGATCTATACATACCTCAAAACTAGCCTCATCTGGCATCTTTATCATTTCTTTGATTTTGACTTGAACTAACTTTTTATTCTCCTTTTTTATCTAGATAGATGACACATTCTCTTGGCATTCCTAAACCTTCTTCATTTCTAATTCCTCTTTTTCTTTTATAGGTATTCTACCTTGATATTTAAATTCAATTGAATTAGTTTTATTCATATTCACTTCCTTAGGATTTCATACCAAGGACTGAGCTTTCTTGAGCACAATAGGATGTCCATGTAACTTCTTATGACTTGAGAACTTGATTTTGAAATATCTTGCAATATGACCAACTTGATGACAACTGAAACAAATAACATCATTCATACCTTTTGCTTGATGAATATTATGACTCTTATCAAACATACCATCTTCTCTCTTAGGTTCATTATTCTCAAGCTTAATTGTCTTTGGTATCCAAACATAGGTTAATATTTTCCCATGCATTTTAGGGTAGAATCTAGAAATATGTCCCATGTTATGAAAATTATAGTAGACTACATTATCTATACCTATAACTAACCAACTACTCTTCCTTTTACAAATTCTTGCCTTATGACTTATAATATGATAAGTAAAATAATGACCATTATAAGATATTCATACCTCATGGCACTTAGCTTCTTGATGGATCTTTTCTTGTTGATATTGGTGCTTGCATCCTTCTTATATTGAGATGACCTCTCTAGCTCTTTCTTAGTCTTATTTACCTTGACAACAAATTTCTCATGCTCATGATTTAATTAATATAGCTTGGTCTTCAATGGAATTATCTCATCCTCTTTAGCTCTCATACTTGAACTTATAGCCTCTAATTGAATTTTGAGAACTTGGATAGTCTCCTTATCCATATCAACTTATTTACCTATGCCATCCTTTAATATACATGCTTTATTTTTAATCATCTTTATATAATCAAGCTTGGAATTCAACTCATCATGCTCACCTTGATTTTAACTCAACTTGGCATTTGTCTCTTTTAATTTAGTCTTGAGATGTCCATTCTTCCTCTCTTGAACTCAAATTTGTATTTGTAACCCTTAATTGATTCTCAATCATGCTGATATTCTCTTTATTATCTTTTGATCTTGAGAATGCTTTCAAGGATTCTATCTCCTTATTGAGCTTGATACACTTGTCCATAATAGCCTTAATGTTTGAGGCCATGATCTTATTCTGAGCTTCTTATTGATCATACTCTTTCATATTACCTATTAACTAATCAAAAAGTTTCTTGATCTGATTTCACTTATATTCATGTGATTTTAGAAATGAATAAGTAACCTCCACTTGAGCCTTCAACTCTTGGTTCTCTTTCTTCAATTGCTTAGCCATATTATACCTTAGATCACCTTCAAGTGGTTAAAATTAGAAAGAAGGTCCTACTCTAGTACCAATAGTTATAGGTACAATCACTAAGGTGGGTGACTCAGTGATGCTAGATAATACAATTATATTCCCGACTCTTAAACATTCAACATACATCAACTTGATCAAGCAACATAAACATGAAAGTATATACATCAAAAACATACATAAAAACATAAATCACATGAAAAAATCTAGGGAGATAAAACCCATATATGCTTGAAATAGGGAATACAATACTATAAAACAAGATCCAACATTTAGACCAACACTGATTGATCCAAGAACACCCATCCCTTAGTTTAGTGAAACACTAATCCCACAAGGAGATAATTCCCCTGTCTAGCTAAGCACCCATAAAAACTAAAAATTTAGCAAGATTTTCCTTGTAAAGAGGGAAAACCCCCATAGGAAAATAATAAAACACTTATATACCTTAAATATATCATCTTAAACACCTGCTGTTACTCTTCACCTTCACTCTTTCACCCAAATAGTCTCAAGGGATCACTCGCTCAATCTTCCTCTTCTAGAGTCAATAGGTCCAATGAAATATGTATCCACCTACATAAAATTTATTAGATAAACATGAATGATATTATTTTCCCTTTGATGGTCATCATTGACATGTACCTTCTCTTTCAAAGTTTCTCTGCTTCTCTTGAATCCACATATATAGAACTTGTATAATTAGTCCAATTATGTCTTGTATTTATACCGCTCTATATATTTAACCCATATTGGTTGGAAAATATTATTTATATATTTTAAAAACCTTTCAAATCTGTCCATACACATGTTACATGTGAAAAATACACTCTTCATAGGCCAGTCATTACCTAATTATCCCCAAACCACTATTAGGTCTTGGTGAGACCTAAAACAGTAAGGCTTTCATACTCACACATTACATGTGAGAATACTTGGACCACATTTATCCTTTAAAAATTATTATAACACACCAAACTGGGATAAAATATCCTCATTTTAAATCCCTCATGGTTCCATGCCATCTATAACACCAACTCAACACTTGAACCTATCAATTAAGTCTCCTTGCTCTTTAGGTCTTCATATATAAAAAATAGAGTCTCAAACTTCTAAAGCTATAGATTAAATATTTCATATATATATATATATATATATATATATATATATACATATATATATATATATATATATATATATATATATGAGTATATCACATAGGTTAAATCCTTATGAATTATTATATACCTCAATGTGCTTTAGACATTTCAACATAGGCTATAAACACTCAATTCAACTCTCTCAAAATGACCACTTGGACTGGTCACACATAGTCAAAATATAGTTATAATATTTTGAATCTCCATATATAATTAGGGGAATATCATGACATATAATTCCTTATAATAATCATTATATAATTATGTAACATATACATAATAATTTTCTTCTTCAAATCTACTCATAACACCTTGTAAGATTGCCACTCAATCTGTCAGTGTATTAAAAAAACATAGTCAACTTCTAAGCAATTATTCAAAATAAATATGGATTGGTCAAACATCCGTAATCCATAATTATAGTTTTAATGGAGTATAAAACACTCTAAAATATTTATTTCATATTGAAACATCAAGACACTATCAATAAAAACTCAATTATCCTTCTTGGGTCACTTGCAAAACATGGTCAAACACACAATCAACTTTAGAGATCAATATATTTGACTGTACAAACATTTGCACCTTATAACAAATGTCTCTATATTAATATTGGATTCATTTTTTAAAAAAAAATTACTACACCATAAAATTCATTTTGGATCAAAAGATATAGCTCAAAAACTATAGACTAGTTTTCCCTCATTAATTTGAATATTTGAATTCCAACAATCATTGTTCAAGAATTAAATATCAAGCACTTTAACCTCATCTCATGATATTTAGAAACTATATAAAATATGTACCATTTATATCCTTATATTATCTTGTTATTTACCTTGTAATTCTCAATTTTTATCTTAGATTAGATCTCCCATGATTGTGCTACTTGGAAACTCTGTGTGCCTTCTACACATTTGATTATTTGACTCGACCTACACCTTCGATCTCCATCTATATGAACAACCATGAACTATTGATCTTATATCAACTAAATGAGATTGAGACACATGTAACAAGTGTGTTTAATCTTAGGAACCTTTTACTATTTAACTTCACATGCATTGTTGGATCAAGATCTGGATGATGAATGCTCATCATTAGATCTAATGACTAGTGGCATCAGACTTCAACGTAACTAAAATTGATGGTCTTTGGTCCATCACAATCTACAAGATCAAATTTTAAGGTTTATAACTTGAGATAGAAAACACTTCAAGAGTCCAAATCCTTAGGGTACCTTTTTGGTACTATAGACAACATCTCCATGAAATCCTTTGACCTTGGTTAACTTGATGAGTACCTATATTAAATACATAAACTTGTTGGTTCATACATATCTACATGATGTATAGTGATGGTCTAGATTCTCTTAATCTATGATATGCATGTTTATAATTCAAAATGATCCAGTGATACACCAAAACTTCACCAAGACATCTTCTGGATGCCTCACAATTTTGTCTTTATCCTTATAGAATTGAAAATGTGTCATATCTCTCTAAGATATCAATCTGATCACTTTGTCATTAATGCACTTAGTAAAACATGCTCTATTTGACATCAATGACAACTAAACATCAATGACCATGATCAAGACATGATTTTACACCATAATCTTGGTTGTTGAAAGTCATTAGTAAACATGGATTTATACCCCAAACGAGTTGTGTAAACCCTAAAAAATTTATTACTTCCCAAGTGAGGGCCTTATTAATTCTAATCACAATTTTTTTTCAAACCTATGATTTCCATATGAGTTTCCACTATCATCTTGGTTGTTGAAATTCATTAGTAAACATGGAATTATACCCTAAGTGAGTTGTGTAAACCCCAAGAGTTTTATTTTTTAAACAAGCGAATGAATCCATTTCATCCTTCAATTTTATATTACCTCTTTTTAATACTAATATAAAGTAATTATATAGATCTAATTTACAACCTTCTAACTCCAAATATTGAGCAGTATTCTACCCCTACTACCAAAAATTAGTAATTATAATGTCACTCACTTTATTAAGGGTAAATATCCCTCTATCATGTAATGAATCAATTATTTAAAAATTTAATTTAATTCCTCCACATACAAAATTTTAATTAACATCTACCCTAACCTATTTTTCATTCCCTGATTTATAGATTAGATGATTCCCAAGCATAGTAAAATGCCAAAACTAAAGCCTTCCATTGTATAGAAACATTTTTATTGACTCTTGAACCAATACATGAATGTCTCTAATATTATATAATTTTGTTCAATAATCTTCCTCCTCAAACCATACTTGGTAATCATATTCCACAAATTATTGGT
Source organism: Torreya grandis (assembly GCA_037957365.1). NCBI lineage: Eukaryota > Viridiplantae > Streptophyta > Pinopsida > Cupressales > Taxaceae > Torreya > Torreya grandis. The sequence goes on along the minus strand of JARHVA010006442.1, from coordinate 700,037 downwards.
TTCAAGTGATTTTACAAAATTATGTAAGTTTTTCAATCCCCAATCTCCTTCCTCCTTTGGCCTTATTATGGCATGCCATTTAATTAGAGGGTTTCCTTTAATTTCATTTTTACCTCCCTCTATAATTTTTCTTTTTTTTTTCAAATTTTCTCTAGCACTCCCTTTGGAATGTATGCCATAGAATTCTTATAAACTAGAATCACTTCCAACACTAATTTAACTATGTCATTTCCCCTCCTCTAGACAACCATTTATTACACCAATTATGACTTATGCCTTTGATTCTCTTTGGCATTCAACCCCAATCCCTCTTTCCATAACCATTTGATTTTTATAATAACCCTAGGTATTTAAGTCCATATTATAATTTGAAAATTTTAAAAGGAAATAAATACTTAAAGATTTGTTTAACCTATTACTTCTATGCATTAAAAATAATATCAGATTTTTTACTATTAATTTCCATATATGTAGCCACATAATATAATTCTAGTATTTCATATATTTTCCTTACTTCCCTTTCAAATCCATTGGTAAATATTAAAATGTCATCAACAAAAATCAAGTGAGTTAAGTAAATAGTCTAGCCAATTTTGATATATTGGTAATTTCCTACCCTTTTAAACTCTATGATATACCTATTCAATCCTTCTACTATAAATAAGAACATTAAAGGAGATGATGGGCATCATTTCATCAAAAATCTAGTAGGGTTTTAAAATGTTAAAGGAGACCCATTAATTAGTAGGTAAAAATAAATAGAAGCAACACACCCAATAATTAATTTAACCATAAAAAGACAAAATCCAACATGAATTAACATCAACATTAGGTATAACTAGTTAGTTCTTTCATATGCCTTAGATAAGTCTAATTTCATGACCATTGTTGGGATATTTTTTATTTTAATTATGTGCAAACCATATTAATATTACCCTATCACTTCATGAAATTACCTTTCAACTAAAAACCCAAATTAATCTTATGAGATAACATCTGAGAAAAAACTTTTCACCCTAACTACTGGAATCTTAGCAATTATTTTATAGACACAATTACAAAATGATATAGGCATGAACTCAAAAAAATTCTCAAGATTATTATAATTCAGAATAAGAGTTACTAAAGTAGAATCAAATTCTCCTAACACTTTACATGAACTATGGAACTCTTCAAAAACCCTCATGAGATCACTCTCCATAAGATCATAGAAACCAATAAAACATTATTTTCCAAATATTTAGACCAAAGATTTTATCTTTTTTATTATTTAAATACAACTGATAATTCATCATTGTAAATACCTTCCATAAACCTCTAATTATATTCTTACAAAATAAAACCGGGGAAACAAGTAGTAAGTTTCAATATTTGTATTATTTCATCCCTATCTAATTCTCTATAAATGGATTAAAAATGAAAAACCCCAATATATAAAATATCCTTAAAACTATTGACCACATTACCTTCTCTATTCTTAATCTCTCATATGGTATTATTCCTTTTACTATGATAAACACATTGATGAGGAAAAATTTGTATTATCATCCCCTTGTCCAACTATACTGTCCTACTCTTCATCTTCTAATTAGCCTCTATCATTTTTAAAAACATATTATTTTTATATTATAAACCCTTAACCTTATAATTTTCCTCCTTAAAAATACACATATCATTAATTTTTAAAATTTCTACTAACACTCTTTTAGCTTATTTTAATTCCCTGTCCATATTCTTATGCCTAATAGTGTCTAAGTAACCACTGCCTCTTTGATTTTATTCAAAGACATTACAATTTTAGAGATATATAATTATATATAATCTACATCAAACCCTATCCATTCTTATTTAACCATTTATTAAAATTATACTTATTCAATCTAGCTAGGGTTGAATTTAAATGGACTTGTAGGCTTAACATTATACTTCTCCATCTAAATTAAAATTTGACAATGATCAAAGACTTCCAAACCTCTATCCATGGTCTTATCCTATCAAATTCAGTAAGAATATTTTTAGTAATAAAATATATCTAGCCTCTTTGAAAACACTAGCCTCATTAAATCTACCATTTCTCTAATTTGGCATAATATTAATAGGTTACACATCTATTAGTCCAGCTTCTTCAATTTTATATTTAAAAAAAATATGCTAGCCCATCTAAACTAGTTTTATATCCCCATATATTTGATTTATAAATTTTAAAATTTATCCCCCCTTATGATTATCATTTCCTCTAAGTATTATATTGAGAAAAAATCATCCCAAAATAATTCTCTCATTGTCAGGACCATAAACATTTATGACCTAGATATTTTAAACATGAAATTTTTCCATAAACTTGAAGAAATAATAGATGACTTAAGTAAGGAAATAATTTTCTTCCAACTAGTAATAACCCCACCATAATTCATATATGCATCTAAAGCAAGGAAATTTCACTCTTTGAATAGGTTTCTTAAATTCCTAGTAACTTTGTATATTGTTCCCATAGTTTACTAAATCAAAAGTACATATGGATTGTGAAGTTGAAATAATTAGTTCAAAGATATTATTTTATAAGAAATGCCAATACCTCTTATGTTTAGGGATAATATAATCATTTATAACCAAATTTAAGGGCATGTCTCACTCTAAGTAACCTTGTCATTGACCTTTATTTTCCATACTAAATTTATTTAATTACCTTCTCTTATCCATGATGAATGAGGTATATTTTACTTATGGTGTAAGTGACATAATGTTTAACAAGATCAAATATTATTACATATTTTATCCCATTTCCCCTCAACTAAAATTATCTTTTTTCAATATCTTAAGAGATATCTACCAAAACCCCTAAAAATTCTACCTTTATCACACCACCTAACTTTGAATCCCCATCCAACAAATTATCATTAAAATAGATCCAAAAATGTATTTAAAATTTAACTTTATCATTCCTACCACTTTGGTTTTAATTTATACAACTTATTTAGGGAATCATATCCTACTTCTTAACATAATGGTTCTCCCTAGGGCTTTTCTCCATTTTTAAGGAAATAGGCCAAACTTCCTTATCTTTTAAATTCATGTTTAAATGATGTGATGAAAATTTAAATATAGGTTTATTTTTATAACTCTTTTTTAAAATATTTTCATTCACCTTGACCACCTCTAGTGATATATCCTCCATTTATTGGCCCCGTGGATTTAGATTGTACTCAATTCATGGGGAAGATAGAATTAGTCTCTTCTCAACTTCATCTATTCCATCTACACCATCATTTTCCACCAAAATATTTTCTAAAAGAATCTCCTAATAAATATTTAGGTTACCATTCCACTCACCTATCTCTTCTAGATGTGTGTCTACCATGTCAACTTTGGTTTTTTAATCTACAAATACCCCCTTAGACTCTAAATTTTTCTCCATATTATTTTAAAAATAATGTTATGTGAAATATTTATTGATATTTCCATGAATATTATAATAAGGTTCACATCTAAAATAAATTTTAATATAATCCAAAATATAATTAAACATCAAGGATCCCACCATAATATTCATACTTTTTACCAAACCCTCACTAACTTCCAATTATACTCGTATCTGAGGCATTATTCTATGTACACTTTATTTAAAATATATATCAAATACCAAGGTTATACCAATATATTTCCATTTATCTTGAAATATATTATCCATATATAGTTCCATGGGCAAGCCAAGTAACTTGGCCAATACAATAATTTTCTAATTGACCTCAAACCTAGGGTCAAATCATGCATAACATGATTTCATCGATAGATATACTAACCCCCAAAACTAGATACCTCTTATAATATTCAAAGAATCATCTTCTAAGTAAAAAATAAATTTAATCCATATACCCTTTCAATGACACCCACACCTTCTATACCCAACCATTGAGGGATGTCTCAAATATCTACTACCCAATAAATTTCCCAATTAAAGCTTTTCCAACATATTCTAAAGTCTTCTCAATGTGTAGACCCTCCCCTAAAAGAATCCTAACTTATTATTTCCTCTTTTTCACCACTCTTCAAAAAAATTTCCCTTCCTTTCCTCTAGAATTCATAAAACCTATTCCTTCACCTATTTCTCTTCACTTAAATAATAAAATCTAGTCCATTATCGATAAAACCAGATCTTTGCACTATATCCTTTAATTTTGGACTAGACCATAACTTGTAAAAACTAATTCTGAGCACCTTGAACCAAGATATTAAAGAACCAAAATTTCATTTTTATTAAATCAATTCAAAGTATCTATTTGTTATATTTTCTTTATTCCCCTCTCATATATATCCCCATGAATCCCTACTCCTTTGATGACCATTGTCAAACCCTCAGACACATATTTTTAACCTATAACCTCCATATTTGATACTTTTACATTGGCTAAGATGAAATAATATATGATATATTGATCCAATTTTTACCAAAAGCTTATAGTTACCCTATATGGAATGAACCCTTCCTTATCACATTCACCTAGGTATCCTATCATATCACTTAAAATATTTAAGCCTAAAAAAACAAAGATAGATATGCCCTCTAAGGGTTCATCTAAATAGTCTAAAAGCTATAATTCATCCTCCATATTTTTTCTCAATCAATCAATAACTATTGTTTAGGATGACTCACCTTACATAGTTAAAAAATATATTAATAATTTTTGTTAAAAAAATACCTTGTAAACTTTGAAATGCCTTCCACTTTGAATTTTAAAATTTCATTGACCTTAGTTTGGAAATTTATCAAAAAATTTGTATGTAACCTTACTATTTTATTAGTCTCAAAACTAGTCTCCTCACACTTGGTTCCTTGTACAAACATTCTTTGTGTGTCCATGCTCACTTAAAACACTTGTAATTCATAGCACATTCCCCATATAATACTTCAATATTTTATCTTCTCCCTTAAAAACTAGATTCTAAAGGCCATATCAATGGTTGTGTATCTCTAAACAAAAGGGAAAGCTCTATAAAAGACACCATTTCTTTGAAGATATTTATTTACATGAAATATAAATGGCATGCTCTACCTCCCTACAAATTGTTTCCAAATTCCTCTTTCCATCACCTTGATCTATTGTTCCATAAATAATACCCCTATATTTAACCAATATTTATCTTAAATATGGGATGATAAACACTTTTTGATAGTTTTATTTTATTCCAGTGAAATCTTTAAATAATCCCTTAAAATAGAAGCTACTCTAATATACTTGTGAATCATTTCTAGCACTTTATTATTAAGCCTTAGAATTATAGGAAGAATTGGGTATTTTTTATGTGTCAAACAATATGCATAAGGGAATTGAGTTACATATATAAAATATATGTAATTATGACTAATCAAATAACATTGATACATAAATTCCCAATAAAGTTAAATATATATATATATATATATATATATATATATATATATATATATATATATATATATATGTATCTTCTCAAAATGCATGCACTAAAGCACCCCCTAATAAAAATGCATGCCTTGATTTTCATAATCCATTGCATAATATTGAATCTACCATGGAATAAGTCAAAGTCCTCCATGAAGGAAAATAACCCCTTCCAAAAATTACTAATCATAATTATTCCTCTACATCAAAGAGGGTTCAACACTCAAATTTACTTTCAATTTTCACCCACGTGATATTTTAAATATATTATTGAAAAAACTATTAACCAAATTATAGCCTAATTAATATCACCCTCCTTATAAATTAGAAATTAATGTTTAACAATTTTTTACTTATCATGGAATTAATGAAAATCATGATAATGATTGTTATGTGTTACAATAAAATCTCAAATATCTTAAAAATAAATGAATTATCTCATTTAATTTTTTTGATAACATGGTAAAAAAATCTTCATTTTTTTATTCAAAATATCTAAATGATAAACACAACATTTCTAAAAAATATCATATACAAAATACAATGGTTTTGAAATAATTTTATAAAGCTAAGCATCAAGTTAAAGATACCATTGATCATTCCAAAATCAATAACATAAACAATAAAAGTCTTTAACACTAGAAGTTCTTAATGAGCACAATTCCATAATTTCAAAAATGTCAACTAATTTTTATATGCAAGCATAGATTCCTAAGTCAAATAATTTTAAAATTGATCATAATAAAATACATTTACATAATGAACCAATTATTATGCATGCAAGCAGTAAAATATAAATTGATTATTTCTCATTCATTTTCCCGTTGAGTTGGTAATTTACTTAATTTTTAATGCCCAAATTCTAGTAAGAGATAACATGAAGTAATTTTAAGTCTATAAATTCATACAAACATTAAAAAATTACAAAATACACATAAATTAAATTGTCAAACATATATTAACATCCTTAATTTAGAGCATTATTCTAGCCCTTGTCTTTATTTCTACTTTGGGAACTTGACCTCTTACATTTTCAAACTAACTTTAATAATCCAAAACACCTATCTTACATTTCTTTCAATGCTCATTCTTTATGGAAATCCATTTGCTTACTATTGAATATATATCATACCATGGATTCATTTGAAAATATATGATCATATATATCTACTCCTAGATTCTTTTCCATTGGAGGCATGAACATCCTTATTTACATGATTATGATTCAAAACCTCATTTATTTGGGGCATTTTCCTTTCCTTCCTTTCTTGCTACACTAGGATTTAAAACCTTATTCCGAATTGTTCAAATCCCTCCCACATATTCTATTTTATGACCTGATTATTAGTATTTTAAATTCAAAATATTTTAGAAAATAAAATAAAATAAATTCAAGTACTTAAAAAAATTACCAAAAAACATCATATATGTCAACAATTCAAAAAAAATCAACATATTTTCAAAAATAAAAAATTAATTACTTAAAGTATTTTAAAATATTGTTAGCCTACTTATTTTCATATGTTATTAATTTCATGTTAGGCTGAAATCATATTTCAATTTTCAATACATAATGCTTTTGTAAAGGTTTGTGAGTGTAATACAAGAAATAATTTTGCATGATTATTAAATGTTAGGCTTCCCTTATTATGTAACAACATCTGTAAGTTGGGGGCATATTTTCATTCTCTATGAACACTTCAACATTATGTATTTATCCATAACCTATCTACCATGTTGAGATATATATCATAAATTTTTTTTGCTAATTGCACATACTTTACATAATGTTACTTGCTAATAGTGACATTGATACATGTGGTTAATGTAGATTATTCTCATTTTATCTATGCTTATTTTACATTATTATTAAATAAGTTAGGACTTTGTTTCTTATTATGTGTGGCACTTGGCATTGTGTGTATAACATATACATGTTCTTTATTGTATTTCAACTTCATGTCATTAGTGTTTGGCCATTGGCCTTTTGTGTTTATGTGACATTCACATGTCCCTTGTATGTGGCTTTTAGGATTTATGTGTGACCTTTTATACAAATTGTGTGACATTATTTGTATGTTTATTTCTTGTTACTATGATTTCATGATTTATATCATGTATATTTCTATTCTCTACTCTTACTTTGGTGAAATTATACATATCATGCACATGCTACTTATTTGTTTCAATTCTATATCTATCTAATATATATTTCAGATGAAATTAAATATAATATTAAATATTAGAATGCAATCCAATTCAAATGTTTAAAGTGATATTAAATGGTTATATATTTAACATATGTTTTATTTTGATATAAGTGACTTATAGGCCATGTCTCTCATCTCAAAAGGGGACATCACAATGGGGTTGTCTTGAGAATTCAATTCTTCATAATAATTTTATTTTATATTTATGACATCATATACTTTTCAAAATTTAATATGATTTATAATTTTAAGAATATGGGGGAATATTACATGCATGTGTACTCATTCCTAAATTTACAATATTACAAGTTTCAAATAATTTAAAATTTAGTTAGAATTTAATATAAATTTAGTATATATATAGGGGGAATGATATCCATTTATGTTCATGTTTTTACATGTAAAGTTTAAAATTTAAAAAGTTTTAAAGTGAAAAGTTTTAAATATAATCCAGATTCATTTGTAGTCATGTGATTCTCCTTCATTTTTCAAGTGGTCCACATTAGAGTATAGTGAAACTTAACATCTATGGTTTCACATTTTCCATTGTAATGAGCCACATTTGGTGGTTACACCATTTATTTATTTTATATAGTACTCTACCAATTAAAATGAGAGTTGGGGCATAAAATATTTACAACTCAAAGGCTTTCACTCATTTTCAAATTGAGGCTTGATCACTTTTAATTCACCAGAAGTTTAAAATTTGTCCAAATGCCTCAATGAGGGTGCATGAAAATTTCTTCATTTTCAAGTTATATAAAAAAATATATTATATACTCTTTTAGGTTTATAATTCCATTTATCTCTTTTAAAATTATAAAATGAAAAATTTTAATATTTTCAAATATGGGTAGTAATTACTTTCTGTAACATTGTTGAAAGTTTTGAATTGATACATATTTTGCAATTAAGCTTCACATTAAAATATAAAGTGTGTATACACACTTATGTTTTAATATAATTTAATATATTAATTCACTTCATTACTTCACTATAATAAAGTGGGGGGAAATTTAGACACTCAAATTTAATATTTAGGTGCTTTAAAATGTTTAATGTTCACATCTTTGCACTACTTGGCTTGTTCACCATTCTTTTAAATTGTAATCTCTATAGGATCTTTCACTATCATTTTTTGTTAATTCCAAATAATGGAAACATCATTCAATAATACATATTTTTATGAAAAACTCCTATCATCTATATGTTATTTTTCTTTGTCCTTATGGGATAAGACTACACTAGGCAGACAAGGCCACACTGCGACCTTGTCCACTAGTGTGGCCTTATACCCCATGCTCCAAGGGTAAATTTTTAAATTTTTTAATTTATTATCACCCATCCCACACTTTTAATAATTTTATTTAACTAAAATATTTCAAATATTCCACTATATAATGACATCAAGGCCTATCCAAACACATCTCACAATCACTTGGTAATTCTACAACACATTGAGTAAAATAGCATTGTTCAATCCAATTAAAAATATAATTTATTATAATAGTCATAGACTAAGTTTGAATTCATTTTATTTTAATTAAATGACACTCATTATAAATTATTCAAATAAATCTATTTAGCTACATTCCTATAATAAATATCAGTATTCACACACTCGCTTTAGGAGGGAGAAATACATTAGCCTAAGGCTCTTTTGGTCTATGTAGGTAGAACTCAAATTATGTAATATATTATGATGATATCTCAATAATTCCCCTTTCCTAATTCCCCCTTTTAAATTTTATCTCCACTATGTTTATTTTGTAGGAGCTAGGATTTGTTTTTTCTATGTCTTCTACATGATAAATGAAGACACATAATCAATCAAAAAACCCTCATAGATAACCACTAACACCTAGATTAGAAAATTAATTACATAATCAATCAGGACATATCAATAATTAATAGATAAGGCTATAGTGAAACATTTTCCTTTAAGTGTGACCTTTTCCTAACATAGTTTGAAATTTTATTTTTGGCAGTGAAAAAGTTTAAGGGTCATTTTAGCAAGTTTTCATCCATAGTCAACCTACACAGTCAACATAAAACTAGTCTAAGTTAGGTTTGCATATATTAATTACATCTCATTTCCATTTATATAAATTATTGTCTTTCATAGTCATATCTATATATATTTTAGATCTAAATTATTTTTTAATAGTTTATTTGTTATTAGCATTTTATTGTTAAATAAAAAAGAACACTAAATAGGTGGATACTCCACTTGAGATTCACCAACATGGATCCTATGAATTCTCAATCAATAATGATTGGAAAATTACTATTATATTATATTTTAAATACTAAAATATATATAATCAAGTGTTATAAATAAAATGAATATGAAGCATAAAAATGAACATAAGAGTTATCTTAGAGAAACCCAATGTAGGAAAAATTTTACTGGATGAGGTAATTTTAATACCCTTACACTATGTAATTTAATAAATGTAAAATATAAAACCAAACATAGTCTTTATGGGCATAATATTCACTAAAAATATATCTAAAACTTACACATGAGACTAATTTGAAAATATTGGGCACATCTTAGAACTCCAACACATTTGAACCGACCATCTACATAGTGAGACAATAAGGACAAAAACTTAAATTTACAAATTTTAATGTGAATCCAACTTCAAGACTCACCATTGTGTTATATGATGTATTTTTCTTTTCATAAAACCTATATTTATGCTTTCTCAACCTTGGAGTCTATCAATAAGCTTTATTGAACCATCATTGAGGATTGGAAATGTTTACAACCATTCCCATTCTCATGTTTCATCTTGAAAAAAATACCAATGTATGTAAACAAGTGTTTTCAAAACCATAAGGTAAATTATACAACTTCCACCTATAAACACTAGTGGTTATACAACTTTAGAGACGATTGCATAACCACGCCCCTAAAAAAATAGTGGTGAGCATGTTATCTAGGATAAAACCCTTCATTTTTAGAGCTAAATATCACTGACTTCATCAAATTTGAACCAACCATCTACGTAGTGATACAATAAGAAAAAAAACTTAAATTTACAAATTTTAATGTGAATCCAACTTCAAGACTCACCATTGTGTTATATGATGTCTTTTGCTTTGCATAAAACCTATATTTATGCTTTCTCAACCTTGGAGTCTGTCAATAAGCTTTATTGAACCATCATTGAGGATTGGAAATGTTTATAACCATTCCCATTCTCATGTTTCATCTTGAAAAAAATATCAATGTATGTAAACAAGTGTTTTCAAAACCATAAGGTAAATTATACAACTTCCACCTATAAACACTAGTGGTTATACAACTTTAGAGACGATTGCATAACCACCCCCCTAAAAATAGTGGTGAGTATGTTATCTAGGATAAACCATTTCATTTTTAGAGCTAAAAATCACTGACTTCATCACTATCATGATGTTTGGATCACCCCCACACTAAATTTTCCACTATACCATATCTGATTTGATTTTTTGAATAAGAAATGTCATATAATAGTGTCTTGCAATCATTAATTACATAGAATTAGGTATAGTGTAAAAATCTAGTATACATGAATAATACATTGTGATCCAAATTTAGATCATACCTCTAACAATTTTCACCTTTTGTGTCCTTAAAATATTTATTAATTATATAAATGAGGAGGTTTATTCACCACATATTATTGATAATACCATTTGGCCTTTCTAGTTAGGTGACCCTTTAACCTAACTAGCCAATGTTTTTACACTCCTCTTCATGTTATCCTTTTCTTATTTTGTAATACATCCTCATAAAATTTAAATTACATATCTATAGTTAGTTATTTAATTTAAGGTATAAACATCCCTTCATCTTTATTATCTAACATACAAGGCTTAAAATCACATAAGTTCTCAACATTGATAACTATATAGATCTTCATATAAGGAGTAAAATCAAGCTAAAATAATCATTTACCACTTATTATATAATTTAAAATGGACCATAATTAAGAATATTAAGATTTTTATACTTACGTTTGATCCTTTTTTACTAAAGTACAACCATACTTGTGTCCAACAATGAAACAATGCTTAGTTCTATGTTGATCATGTCTTTCTTTATACTTGGCTTATTATTATTTAAACCTATCTTGTACTTAAAGGTGAATTTTTTGAACCTTTCTAATGAATTCAATAGCTTTGTTTAAATCTGGGTCCAATTTACCATTTTTTATATATATGGTTTTCTTAAAACAACATCAAACACACATGGAGGTAAGTATCTAATACAAAATTTCAAAAGGATATATATTAGTATAAGAATTCACTATCATATTGATGAAAATGATGAAAAATACACCAAAATTTCACCCCAAGAATTAGGATGCTTTATATTATACCCTCTCAAGAGTTGTAACAATGACATGTTCATGACCTCAATTTTCCAATCCATTGGTGGATGAAAATAGGTAGACAAATTCACCTTAGTATCCATATTTTCCCACAATATGGCTCAAAACTTCCCAAGAAATCTTGAGTCCTAATCTCAAACATTAAAACTAGGAAAACCAAAATAAACCAAACTTTAGCAAAAAATAACTCAATTGCATTATTAATTTTTTGGTTATTCTTATAATTAATAAGAATTCATATCTTACTAAACAATTCCAAAACCACAAAAATATAATGATGCCCTTCCTTGACATAGGCAACCTACCTAAAAAATCCATGGAAATTCTTTCTTATGGCCTAGAAGGAACATCTAATGGCATATATAAAGCTAACTTATTATTACTAGGATTAATTATACTACATAATAAACATCATTTTATGAACTCAGAAATAAATACTTGTATATTATTCCAATAAACATACCTTTGAAAATGTCTAATAGTTTTTTTAATATTAAAATGTCCTACAAGTTTTAAAGTATGCCATTCCCTCTTTTCTGAACTCTTTACTTCTTAGGCATACAAAGCTTACCCAACATGTATATCAATCCATATTTAATATAATAGTCCTTATTAGTCTCAAAATATGCCTTAGGACTTTTATTCTTGAAGTTACGGCATCCCAAAATCTACATCATGCTTGTATCCTTCTACATTAGAGTCACACATAAAATTCTCATGATGAGTTATAGTTCCCATGGATTAAAGTAAAGGAGGTCTACATATTACTATTTTTTTAGTCACACCTTTCTCATAATTTATAGCCAAATGAAATTGTTTAAAAAATCCCATCCACTTAAAACCTCTAGTTTTCTAAAATTTAGGTTATGTTTGTGAATATTTCATAAGTGGATGATCCATATGGATAATAGTTTATTTACCCATGATATACTCCTTAAATTTATTGAGAAATTGAATAAGATAATACAATTTTTTTTATGTAGAATAATTTATAATTACACCATGAAATAACTCTAAATGGTAACATACTAGCTTACCTCTTTGAAGTAGGATAACTTCCATAACATAGTCACTACATATGTTTCCACCTCAAAGGGTAACTTATAGTTTGGAAAAACTAAAACTATATCATGGACAATATTATGTTTTAACATATAAAATACACTATGTTGCTTCTTCCCCAAACAAAATCATTAGCACCCATTTTAATGGCATGCAAAGGTGGGATTATGGAAGAAAAGTTCTTGATTAAATTATAAAAATATTGAACTACACCCATAAAGCTCCTTATCTTGATCAAATTATAAGGATTTGGAAAATTAATGTTGGCCTCTACCTTATTTGTATCAATAATAAATTCTCCATCTTCATCATGCCCTAATAAGACAAGTGATTGTTGCACAAACTCACTTTTATTCTCATTCAACACTAACATTTTCTCCTTCAAAACTCATAAAAAAGTGTTGAAGATGATCAAAATATCATCATAAGTTTTAATAAAAACAAGAATATCATATAAAAATACATTTAAAAATGAATCAATAAATGGCCTCATTACCTCATTCATCAAATGTATGAAGGTAGTCAGTGCATTTTATAACCCAAAAGGTAGAACACCACTCATATAACATTTTCCTTATTTTGAATGTTGTTTTCCAAATGTCCTCTTCCTTAATTTGTACTTAGTGATACTTATATTTAAAATAAATCTTATTAAACTACTTGGAATTTTGAATTTGATCAAGAAGATCATCAATATATGGAATAAGGTATCTATTATTGATGTTTTATCTTGTTAAGTGTTCTATAATCAACACATTCTCATTGAACCATCTTTATTACCTATTAAACCAAGATTATGACCACATGGATAAGTGCTAGGATGGATTACACCTTGATTTATTAAAGACTATATTTTTTAAAAATCTTATTAGCATCCTTCAAGGATAGCCTAGATAACCTAATATTGGGAAGTGGACTATCATGTAGCAAATGAATTTTCTGATTAATAGACATAACTAGTGGTAACCATGTAGACACATGGAAACCCTCCTTAAACTATTAAACCAAATATCCCATAATCATAGGTTATTTTTTAGTAGACATGTTATAATAAATCTTATGCTCAACTATTTATTCATCTTTAATATCTCACAAAATAAGAAAATCAAACCTCCCACTAAAATTAATAAGCTTCTTAACTTTAGGAAAACTTACAAAAGATATTTTAGAATCAAATTTAGAGGTTGAAATGATGTATCTATTGCCATACTTCACCAAATAGTGTTGGTTTCCTCTCCTCATGAATATAACATCTTATATATATATATATATATATATATATATATATATATATATATATATATAAAATTAAGAGTTGCCAAATAATACACCACACATATCAAAGGGCATAACATCCATCGTAGATTCATCAATGAAATGTGCATTAATATCAAAATTAAATTTTCATTAATTTGTTACCTTGATGTATACACATTTATTCACCCAACCCAAAAAAATTGGAATTGGATGATTGTAAGTCTCAAACCCCAATTTGTCTACCAAATCTTTGCTTATCAAATTAGCTTGTGAAAAGTTTCAAAAAGAGCATCCATTTTTATTTTATTAATTTTAATTTTAATATGAAAAACCTTATAAATTTCACTCTCTTGATAACTACTACTACTACTTAAATATACCTAAATATTAATGGAGTTACAACACAAAGTGTCATCCACATTAGTACTACAACCAATATTCTCACCTTTGAGAAAGGGCATAACCTTCTATTTTTTATTATTAAAAGGATAAAATTTTGTATGGATATTCTAACAAGTATCCTTATAATGACTATTAACATCACATTTCCCATAATATATTTTAGTATCCATCTTATAAATAGAAGGATCATTATGCTTTCCTTTCCCTTTACATTTACCCTTTTCCCTTGGAGCTACCTTATTGTTTATAATTATTTTAAAAGGTAGATGTAGCCTTCTTATTATCCATTTCTAAGTATTAAACTTCATATTAAGCCTAATATACATTTTTAGGCTTATCAAAGAGGATATGTCTCTTCAAAAATATATGGATTGTATTCCACCCAAATACTTCATCAAGACATCATGGTCCACTATATCATTTCCCATTTGGATAGTTTTCTTACACAACCCACTTATATACTCCTACATGTTTTAGCCTTGATTTTTATTAAGATATTTCCAATACTTGGACCTCTATTCCTTATAACAAATAGTATAGAATTTCTTCTTGATTAACATCTTAAAATTAACCCAATTAGTAATAGGAGGAAATACCTTAAAAACCAAAGTATGAATATAGTTCTCAAACCAAGTTAAATTATGGTTGGTTAACTTTAACCTTGTAAAGTAAATCTATTGGATTTTATTAATCTGATGAAAAATAAATATATACCTTAATTTGGGATAGCCAATGGTGTATCCTCTTTGCATTTATATCTACATCATGTGATTGAATCTCTATCTTTGTCTCAAACTTTAATGGAGGTGGAGCTTGGTTGGCATGGCATTATTCTTCCTTATTCTAATGAATATTAGGAGCATCCTCATTTTTCATTTTTCATGCCTCTTTATAAATGCCCATCTTATCTACTATAATACCTATTTTATACTTCACCCAATAAATCTTCCTCATTGATAAATGCTAGATACTCCTTAAAGATTGTGAAAATATCTTTTATTATTTAGGCATCTTATTCATCAACATGTTCAATACTTTTGATTTCTTATTTCCACTTCCTAATATAAATATTTGATTCAAAGGGAGCTAAGATACCTTGAAAAATAAAATTAATTTATATAGTGATGGTCATACACTTTCAAGGTAGTCGTAATCATAAAAAACCACATAAAGGATTGATAATAAACTAGCTTTGATACCAATTTGATCCATAAACTGGGTGGATATTCCACTCTAATCTTCATCAACATATATCTTATGACTCCTAGCTCCATAATGATTTGTAGATGAATATTCTATGTTATTTTCAAATATAAAATAGAGATAAACAAGTGATAGAAATAAAAATGATGAAGCATAAGAATGAACAAAGCTCCCCATGAACACAAGAATTATCCTAAAAGAAACCCAATGTGAAAAAAACTCTTGTGGGTGAGGTAATTTCACTCCCATTCCACTATTTAATGTAATAAGTGTAGAAGGTGATACCAAACTTGACCTTCA
Source organism: Torreya grandis (assembly GCA_037957365.1). NCBI lineage: Eukaryota > Viridiplantae > Streptophyta > Pinopsida > Cupressales > Taxaceae > Torreya > Torreya grandis. The sequence goes on along the minus strand of JARHVA010006442.1, from coordinate 683,798 downwards.
TGGACAAAATTATCACTACTACTCCATCAAAAACTTGCACATAAACTGCTATATAAATATTAAACACTTCTCATAACTCTAACACATTTTAACCAACCATCTAAAACTATTAAATCATGATATAACAAGAAAAAGACTCAAACTTGAAACTTTCAATGTGTCAAGACTTTCCACTATGTTTTTTAATGTATTTTTCCTTTCATAAGACATGTTTTTATGCACTATAAACTTTGTATTCTACCAGAAATCTCAATCAAATAATCACTAAGGATTTTAAGTGATTGTAATAGTTACAATTTTCATGTTTTGTCTCATAATGAAACCACTGATGAATGTATACCAATATTTTTAAAACTATTGGGGTGGGTACATAACTGCTACATTTAAACAATTGTGGTTATGTAATTATCAATGTGGTTATGCTACTATTGGGATGGTTGCACAACCTCCATCATGAAAATAGTGGTGGTTTTGTTATCTCCTATAAACCCCTTTTTAAGAGTTGAAACTCACTAACTTCATCATTATGAATATTTTTTATAACCCCCATACTAACTTTACCTTTGTACCATGTATGATCTAATATTTTGAATATGAAATGTGTTGTGAAAAATCTAGGGTCTCAATTTATTAAAACATGTGAAATCATTGGATACTCCGTTTGTGCTCAACATTTAAACACTCAACTTCACTGACATCAATCCACATAAGGCACAGGTCTTATGTGCTCACCCAAAGCATAGTTAAGAAGGAATCAAGGCCTACATTGGGATAGTTATGCCATGGAATGGAGATTCACTAAGGGGACTTAATAAATTCAAAGAAAACTTAACTTGAGGTAGATCCATAGGCACATGCCTTTCTACTATTAGTATTAGGGTCTTATAGGTGATTAAAGGGTCATACGGCTAGTTTTACTCACTAAATAGATGTAATTTAAACAATAATTATGTTACAGTCATAGATCTATACTTATCCTCCGTATAATATGATGATAATTCCATAAAAATTATAGGGATTCCATTAAAGTATCAAAACTAGCAAAATGTATGAACCGGTAAAATGTATGAACATCAATTCACATAATTTAATCAAAAGTATGAAATCATAATTAATCACATCACATTAATAATATTATAGGATATGAAACCTAACACATAACATATTTTAATCCAACCCAATTTTCATTTACTCCAAGTCCATAACAAGAGTTATATTCAAAACATAATGTTAATAACCTAGAGGCTCATAGACAAGCTTGGGTACATACAATTAGAGCCAGGGTGGCCTCAATTCTATTTTTAAGCCATGATGGTTGCTAAATAAAGGTCTAAATAACATGGATTTAAATTCATTCTACTAGAGATTCATTTTATTTCTCCATCCCCTTCTTCTTCTGGCTCAATCTCCTTATAATCTTTCAGGAGCATCTTTTCTAGGGTAGAAGTTTCATGTTGAGTGTTAAGCTAGAATTCCATCATCATAAACACTAATTTCTTGACTCTTCAATCCTCAAGATATAATTACCACATTTATACAAATCTTCATTAATGACCTAAAAATATAGGAGATGGTTAGCCACCTACCAGCTAATGTAAGATTTGTGCTACAACCCTAATTGGCTACAAAAACCTTAGGCTAACCACTTGCTAAAAATATCTTCTCACATTGAGGTGGATGTCAAGTTGGAATGAATACTCTACTAAAATGTTAGGGGCCCAACATTACCCCATAAAAAAACTCTATTCCACCCTCATACTAAGATGTTAAACTCTTGGGAGCACTGAACTCAGGGGGATTCTCCTAGAGTTAGGTACTGAAGTCCTCAAATTCCTTTATGGCTAGCTTGATTTATTGTTTGGTGATATAAATTTTAGATGATGTAGTAGTGATAATAAGTGCATCTATCTTATTTATATCCTTATGTAATGATTTTACATTAGATTTCACCTTTTCCACACTTCCTTCTAAGAGCTCCCCTTACTTATATGCCTTAGTCTATAGAGCATGGAAGAGTTCTTTTAAGGTCTGATCTTGGTCCTTAATCTAATTACTTACTAAATTCACACTACCCATGATTTTTTATTATTATACCTTGCTTACAGAGTATACTTGAGCTATCAACTACTCCTCATCCTTCACTTTCTTTAGGCATGCATCTATTACTAAGGCTTGGTTGGAGAAGTTCAAGAAAATGGCATATGCTATTTCCATTAACTCATTTAACTTTATGAAGAGATTTATACCTCTTGTAGCTTGTCTGAAAACTCCTTATTTAGTGAAATTTTGGGGTCTTCCTCTTCTCTTTCTTCTTGCACTAGCTTAGGCTATAGTCTTGGGACCATCTGATCCACCAATACACAAATTCTATCGACCTCTGAGAGGGATAAAGTGTTGATGATGACTAGAAGAGATGGTTTAGCCACCTCCATACACTCACAAACATATTGTAACTTGAACTTATTGGCATATGCCTCTTTCTTGGCTTCCTTAAGGAGATTTTTTAAATTCCTCATGAAACATCATTGATTATGTTTTGGTGTGTTAATTATGTGTCCATGTTTATTAGTGCATTCCCAAATTGGATTGGTTTCATGGCATGTGGGTCAATAAGAAGGGATTCCTAGCCTTAGGATATTTCAAGATTAAAGTATCCACTTTAGGCACCTCAAATTGAATCTCATCCATATAGTGGTGTAGCACAAATGAGAGTTATTTATGCATCCTTGTTGTTATGGCTTGGGGGAATAATTTCATATAAGTATAGATATTCATCCTCCCAATTCTTATACACTATATCCGTAATGTTAATTTCTCTATCATCCCTCTTGATGATAGCCTTATCTATGTGTTATCCTTCCTCTTCACTAGTTACACCAATCTCTTCAGTGTGTTCCTATGATGAGTCACTTGTTTGGTCCTTAGAGGTTACTTCATTAGAATTTTCCCCCTTGTATGTTTCTTCCTCTTGGGGATATTCAATATTCACATCAAGAGTTATTCCTTTAATACCAATGTCACCTTGCTATTTTGGGTACTCTTTAATTGTCTTTGTTTATTGACCCAAGATGTTAGTATTGCCTTATTTCTATTCAAAAACCCCTTCAATACTTGGATGTTCTTCTTGTGTATATTTTTTTATTTCTATGGTGACGTCACTTGGCACTTGTTTGATCACTTATAATACTAATTTTTCAATTGAGGGAACCTTTGGGGCCCTTTTGTCCAACTTGGCCTTCTTCTATTCTTGATCAAACTTATACTTCTCTTTAAGTGCCAAATCTTGATTGATATCTTCATCTCTCAATCCCATCTTCCTTCAAGCCACTCTTTTCTCCTCAATAGTTTGAGGAGATACTAGGGAGGCCTTATCCTTGGGTGTTGGCACTAATTTATTTGGTGGGTTAATTAATGAGGTGGCACTAGATGTGAGGTTTTCCATTTACTCTATTACTTGTAGCATGATAATCACACTAATTTTTAGGGCCTTCTACAAATTTATGGTGCTAAGCTCCTCTCACCTTCCCCTATTTGTAGGATATAAGTCCCTACTCTATCTTATTCAATATCCTCCTTTATTATGGGCATGAGAGTCACCTCTCTCTCCATATTTGTAATGGTCTTATTAGAAAATGTTATAGGTCTTTTAGTCTTTTTATTTGGATGCTTGTTGGAAGGAGCACCCTCTTGCATGAATATCATGTGCTTCTTTGGATCAGGGGGCATACTATGTTATTTGGAGTCTATTTTTAATTGTATGTGCTTTATGATCTCTTCTAATTTTTCACCTCATTTCCTTTGGAGTGTCTTCACCTATAGCTTTAATGCATCCTTCCCTTCATCACTTGATAGGAAGGGGTGATCACCATCCTTATTAAGATCTCTACCATTCTTGCATGAATTCATCTCATAGTAAAGGTAAAAAATCATTAAATTTATTATTAACCTTTAGAGGGGATGGATGTTAGGCCTATCACTATCATCCTTCTCATCCCTATCAGTCTTAGCTCTAGGGTACACAAATTGACGCCTCATCATTCTTCTATCATGATCCATGAACTTGGCCTAGATCTCAATTTATTACACATTGGGGATTCTCCTTAGTGCCACCATGAATTATTTTGTTGAGAATGAATAAGGTAATCAGATTCACTTGATAGATTTCCATTTGTGATCACTAGGCACACCACACACAATTATTTCATCATAACAAAGGTTATCATTCCCACTAGTTATCAAGGGAGTTATTGTGGGATGTGCCACTCCTTCCCAAAGGCCTCTACATACCTTTCAAAGCACCCTTGCACTCTAGTCTTATATTTATATGAGAAGTTGGGGGGAAGATGAAGTCTTGGTATTTCATCCTTGGGGACTCATGGCTTGGTGAAAACACTCATAGGTGGTCATCATCGCCATATGGCACACCTATTTCCTCTCCATCACTTTTAGGATTAGGATGTATCTCTGTCAAAAGGTCTTTCATGCTTGATGGAATTATTACACATTCTTTACTATCTCTTTTAATATGAACTTAGAGGAATTAAACCTTACTCCCTACACCATTGGCGGGAAATAAAAAGGAACATTTTGCTTATATCATACCACCAACTTCTAGGGAAAAGTTTGGTGCTTACAAAGTGTATTGGTGCCTTTATGCCTAGGTTTTGGATGTCCTTGATAAGGAAAACAAATCTTGACATGTAGTATCCCACAATATTAATGACAATTTCTACCTCCACATCATCCTCCATCATTTCTCATATCTCTGATCTTGATCCAAGTAGCCTTATGATTTTGTTAATGTGACTTGCATAAATCCTCATGCACCATCTAGTAAAGTAGAACCAATCACCATGTACCTATGAGAGGATGAAATACACCAATTCTTTTAAATTATAAAATCTTGGTAGTTTAAATAGTTGTGTGGCACATATGGTTTTCAATTTATCTCTAATGGAGACATCAAAGAGCATGATGATTACCTTGGTCTTCTTGCCCATATCTATCATCCAATCCTTATTCAACTCTTGCATGTTGCTACTTATCTTATGGTTATAGTCATTAAGCTTGAAAACATGTGTGAAGGACACCTACTTTTCCCACACCATGACCTCTAGTGGGTATTCCATCTCTTTTTAGGCAATCTTGGCATTCACCTTGGGAAAATATTTTCAACACTAATCCCCTCCACCATTTGTGCCTCCAATTTTTAGTGGTTGTCTCCCTTATTGCACATGATTTATTCACATATATTTACACTTATGATGGATATATTCTCAGCCATTTATTTCCCATCCTAAACCTATTACTATTGAGACATTGCTGATTGATTCTATTAAATCCTAAAATTATGCCTAGTGTGTTTTAAAATCATGGGAAATGTGATTATGTGTTTGGATATTGAGATTCCTACCCCATTAATGGTTTCCTTGTTATTCTACCAAAGTATATACTTTCCTATTTATTTATAAAATTACCTCTTATTACCTCCTTTTCTCCTTAGGGAAAAATGAAATCTTCTTCATTCTCTTTCATTCTCACTTGGGGGGGCTATGGGGAACTTATTCTTTCTCTAGTAGAATTTTAGTTCTTAGTGGATTTGTTTCCTTGCTCTATTATAAACTCTTAAAAATGATGGTATCCCTACTCCCTTTACCATCTGCTCTTTTATATGCTAACCTCATATGGCACATTGATGGCTGGTGACATTTAGATTGTTGAAATCTACTAAAACCCTTGAGATCCACTAAAATCCACCATGATATATTGATTAATGTAGATCTTTGTTCTTCCATCATCATAGCATTAACTTTTCTAATAGTTTATTTGGTGAAGTGACAAGTTGTTTAAACTCTTGATGAATGTTGGGTGGGTGTTAGTTATCACAATGGTCATTATCTTATGCTTTGTTCATCTTGGTGTGACCTTTTCCATCCTTATGTTAACCTGGGTGCAATGCTTCACATGTGCATGATTTAACCTCCTAGGTTCCCTCTCTTCTCAGTGTTGCACTTCCTTTAATGTGTGCCTCTCTTTCTTGTTCAATTTATATGTGCTTTAATATATCTTATTTTGGTATCCCCTACCCCATAAAAATAGTTGAAATGGACTTATAGTGCCTCATTGTCTCCTCTTGGTCTCTTATACATGAATATTTCATGCATCATCCTTTTTTAATTCATACTTATAGTTCACTTGGCCTAAAAGACTTCACATATACCTAGAAACTTATGTGTCTAGCCTCAAGTTTTTAAAAGATGATTACGCTTAACTCACCCAACTAAATTTATGTATTTGTAAGTACCAAATAAGTTATAATGTGGGCCTAAAAGTGCCACACTTGTTTAAACAACACAAGAAACAAAACATAAAGAAAAATATTTGGCTTATGCAAAATTTTAGTCACAAGACAAAATGATAAAATTTTGACCAAAAACCTAACATCAAATGATGCAAGTGTCATTCCTAGTGATAGTATACTTTCAATATGTTGTCATTGAAATATCCAAGGAGAATTTCACCAATCAACATGTGTATTTTGCATGTGCTAGTATCCAAAATTCTATGGATGACATAAGGTCCCATATACCTAATTTATAACTTACTTTGGTTCTTGAGGTACTTATCATATTATAATAAGACTAGTGGACATTATGTAACACCTTGTGCTTGATGTGTATATCATGACATAAATTTTGGTGGGATTTATCTACCTACTAGCTAATTTTTTCTTGGGTGTGTGTCTTGTTTAGCCTCTCCAAATATTTAAGGTGTGCACTTAAAGATTTCTACTCATACAATCAACCAATACATGCGATAAGAAATGAGGGAACTAGAAATTTAATAGGTAAAATGGCCTCTATGCCAAACACTAGTTAAAATGGTGTAGCCTTGTTCAAGTGATTGTATTTTGTGTGATAGGCCCATAAAATGTTTAACACATAGCCATCCCAATCCTTGTGACCAGTGTCACATATTATTATGAGGCATGTCCCAAATATTTTATTGAATGATTCTATGGTGCCATTTTTTAGGGGGTGGTAGGGTGTTATTTTATGGTGCACTACCATATATTTAGATAGCAAGATTTGAATTATTTAGTTGATGAAATATGTGTTATAGTCACTAGTCAAGCTAAGTAGGCATCCATACCTACTAATAATATTTTCCTAAGTGAATATTATTACTATGGAAGCTTTGTATTATTTGGTTGGTTTTGTCTTAGCCCACTTGGTGAAGTAATCTATGGTAGCTAGAATGTACTTTGCACCTATTTGCCCTATAATAGGAGTAATAGGCCCAACAAAATCAATGGCCCATTTTTTAGAGGGTGCCTATGTAAGGATGGAGATGACGGGATTCTCATCCCATTGGTTTGATTTTCCCATATGCTAGTAGGTGTCACATGCTTTGGCATATTATTTTTCATCATGAAACAAAGTTGGATACCACAAGCATAATTATAACACTTTTCAAACCATGGAATCTCTAACATAATGGCATCCAACAATCCCCTCATGTACCACTTATAGGACTAAGTCTTGTTCATGCTCTAGGACATATCAGTGCATGATTTCCTCATGGCTCACCTTATATATTTCCCTATAAATGATTTGAAAAGGGGAAACATTAACCATGAGCTACTTTTTCTCTTTAGTTGTCATAGTTTGAGGTATAAATATAGAGGTTAGAAATGTGGTTATATTTAATAATTATTTTAGGACATGTTAGATCCTATAAAGTTACACATCAAGAATATAATATTCAATTAGCACAACCACATCACCAAATTTGATGTGAGATAGATGTTTTAGACCCAAGATTTGTTTTATAGGTTTTAATACAACTTAAAATTATAATTCCTGAAGCAAGATGATCCATCAACAAATGTACCCATGTAAAATGGGCATGTTCACTAGGTACTTAAGCACCTCATGACTAGTGAAGAAAATGAAAGGGTTGATAAAAAATACTATCTAAAATTATATAGGGAATAGACCATGGAAAGTGATCCATGCTCAGTCATGGTGTAATTATTTTCTACCTTTGTAAGTTTCCTTCTTGTGAAAGAAATAAGATGCTCCATTTTCCCTTTGCTTCGTTGTGTGAGAATGGCATCAATTATGGTACTAGAGGTATTTTTGTGAACATGGAAGGTATTTACCCAATTGGGAAATTTTATTATTGACACATTTTTTATCTTTAGCTTTAATGTCTTGAAGGCATCATCCTGCACTATGCCCCAGTAGAATGGGCCATCCTTATATATGAGTTCCTCTAACAACACCATAATCTTGGTGTAATTTATTATGAACTTATTATAATACCTGCAATGCCCAAAAAAGGAACATGAATGTTTTTGAATTTATCGTGTTTACTTATAAATTATGATTTCAATCTTAGCTGGATCAATGAGCAAACCATCCTTGTAGAATAAGTGCCCAAGCAATGTGCCAAACAATATTGAGAAAACACACTTCTTGAGATTCAAAGAAATTTTTTTTTGTCTACACCTTTCAAACATTAGGCACAAATTTTCATAGTGATCCTTTACCAACCCATACATTTTCTAATGATATAAGTATACTTAGAGGAACTTGTGAATGAAGTCTTTGAATGTAGTGATCACCACCCAAGAGAAAAAGGATGGCACATTATTCAGCCCAAAGGGCATCACATTAAATGAAAAACAACCCCATTTAGTCACAAATGTTATTTTAGGATTGTCATCCTCCTTGATTTAGACTTGATGGTATCTTGAAAATCCATTAAAAAATGTGTATATCTTATAACCTATGATTTCATCCAATACTTCATTGGTGAACAAAGTTATAAAGGGGTTGGTTATGTAGGCAGTGTTCAATAGTCTATAATCAAGACAAATACAAATGCACCCATATTTTTTGATGTTAATGACCATAGGCCTGACCCATTCATATTCCTATATGGGCTAGTTGAATCTTGTAGCTATCATACCATTAATCTTAGTCTTGACCTTGGTGTAAAGATTTTGGTTCATCCTGTAAGGTCAATTTTTGATGGGTCTCATGCCATCGACTAGTTTGATGCTCATTATCCCAAGGGATGGGTGTGTGCCTTTAATATATTTATGGTTTTGTGGGAATAGGTATTGGAATTCTCTTAGGAGATAAACAATATGCACCAATTCCATGTCAAACCAATATGCACATAGAGTGGTAATTTTGGGTTCCCTCTCTGAATTGATAGATACCTTGGTAGTTTTTAATGATGCTTGAAAAGGTACATGTTTCTCCTAGTGTGAATATTTGATTTGTATTCTACCCTTGGTTATTTATACCCAAATATGGGTAGGGTCTTCTTATTCTGGGGTGTTATCCTCAACTTGGCACACTAACATCCTTTTCCCTATCAAGTTATTCCATTTATTAATCTTCTATATGTCATCAACTTCATCACTTGAGCCAATGTTTAAAATTTTATCTTCAAAGAAGGCTAGGATCACTAACCATTTTTTCCAAACATGTCCTTTATGATATATTACAATATAGTAGTGTCCTCAAATATTGACCATAAAACTACCTGTAATGGCTATATCAATTCAAGATTTTGTAAAAAAAGAAGGTATGAATAAAATTCTATATAAGGGCATTATAGTCTATTTATTCATGTCACATCACATTGACTACATACCATGCTCATGATCAATTCTTTAAGGTTTTGTATAAGGCATGTACCCATAGATTTCTTGGTGTATTTTCACCACAAATAGTCCATGTTTCTTTGTAAAAATGTATATGTGTAATGAGGTCAAAGTTTCTAGAGTAGGCTTAAATGTGCAAGTCCTCATTAATTTTTTCAAACATGGTGAAAATGGTTGCCCTTACATCCCACCAAGTTATCAATATAGGATTTTATGCTACCCACCAATGAATGGTAGTGATTTTCAATGTATACACTAGTGCACCCATTATATCCACCTCCTTTGGGATGTATGACTCAATATCACATACATAGTCCTCCATGGGATTACTTATTTCATATCTTGGTAACACAATAAGTTTTCCTTTACGAAGTCAAAATACTCTTTTTCCTCTTTTCTTGGTGTAAAGGAGCCATATTTTAGGAATGTGATCAAATTATATCCAGCCTTTATTTACTAGTTTTGGTGCCTTTGCTCACACCAAGTAGCATTGTCAACTAGTTGTCTCATGTGATTCCTTGACCAATCACACACAAGTAACATCTATGGTATCTGAGGCTAACTATCCATCTTCCCAAGAAAGGATTCCTTGATAATTTGGTTCCAGACTCTCAATGCCTTGCATGGTGATGTTATAGATATGGTTGATTTCATCCTCAATGTCCACACTCTTGACATAGGGGGTTCTTGGTCATTTGAAAGAGGGATAACTTCCCTCTAATTTATATTCTCAAAATTTATGTATCACCTTTTGAAGTGCATATTTGCATGTTTGCATAGCACCATGGTCAACATAGAAGCATAAGGTAGTTATCTTGATCTGCTAACTCTATTACTTTAAAGTTGGTGTGGAATTTAGTACCCATGATATCTATAACTAAATTATTCAAAATCATTAGAGGTCATGCCTAGGTATATTTGTGATGAAGTATACATGATGAGAAGGTCTCAAGGCTAGTTTACCCATTTTATCCCAAGTAATATTTGTTAATATGTTGACCTTAGTGCCTTTGTCTATAAGAACCTCATAGATAGACCATCCATAAATAGTGGCATCCACTAAGAGTTCTTGGTCATATTTAGCAATATAAGTATGTTGGACTTCTCATGCCCTCTCCATACATGGAATGACACCTCAACTTACTTTTGACATGCATGTTTTAGGAGTAAGTTATTCAATAGGGGAAGCATACCCTTGGTTTGCAAGAGGCACAAGATCTTAGTTAATTTTTGTACTTTAGTTTCTTGGCTCTCCTACTTCTTTTAAGAGGTAATAACCTACACTTTTAGGTCTTATGCTAATTGGAACTCACCTTAAAAGTTTTGGATCATGCTCATAACCTATTGTAGTATGTATTTATAGTGAATTGTGTTTAGTCATGGTATAGATTTTAGTTCAACCCATGTTACACATTAATTTTGACCCTTATCCCCATACTCAAGGCATAACTCAAATACTGACACAACTAGTAGTTGAGTCATGAATCCAATACAAGTAGTTTCCTATACCTTGACAACCTATATGTGTGAGGTTGAACCTTTGGGGTCCATTTTTATGTCTTATGCTCATGCTTGATCATCCTTTCACCTTTTTTTATACCATTCCTACCTTGGGT
>JARHVA010006442.1:570000-667500 GCA_037957365.1 Torreya grandis | reverse complement strand
AGATGTAGTAGGAATGTGTGGCAAGTTTTTTGGGCCCATCTATCCAAGTGTGACAAATAGAGTTCTTGTTAGGCCCATATTTAGTATAAATGTAGGTATTTTTAGGGGTACACTCACCTTTAAAACTATAGTAATACTAAGTGGTAATGCAATAAAAGGTGGATTTAGAAAGGTTAACAACTTTGAAATGGGCCTTAATGTCCTTGGTAATGTAGGGGAACCAATAACAAGTGATGCACTAGTTATTGTTGCCTAAGAAGTAGAACTAATAGCCTAGCTAGCACTAGTGCCTAATAAAGATGCAATATTAGTAATGGCATGAGAAATGAAAGGGGGTATGGTAAATTTAAAGAAACCTCTAGATTAGCCCAAACTAGTATGAATTAAATATTAGGTAGTGGTAGTTTTAAATACTAATGATACTAAAGGCAATGGGGAAGTAATGGTAGGAGGAGGGAATACAGAAGTAAAAGCAAAAGCATATGTACTTGCAATTGGAAAATAATGTAGTGGTAAAGTACTTACATATCCATCACTTCAACGGTATCATGTGGTGTGTTAGTGGTCTTTAAAATCACTCAAGATGTTGATGGAGGGGTTATTTCTCCTCTCATTATGGCCTAAGGCTCCCTCTTCCTCTTTTGGACCTTCTCAATGTTTTTACTAGCCAATGCATGTATCTCTTCCATGGAGATCTCAATGCCTTATTTTAATTCCTCAAGGTCAATATAAATAGGGTTAGGTTGATCTAAGCTGTCCAAAATGGCTCCCATAGTAGATGTAGAGATTAATTTGGGCCCTTGGGATGGGTCAGATGACTACTAGATCCTTCTTTCTCAAAGCTTAGAGGTAAGACTTGAATGCTTAAAGTGATAAGTTTAGAGTTTTAGATGGCATGTTCCTAACAAGAGGAATGATGTCTTCTTTTTATTCATTTTTCCCTTATTCATAGTTAACATTAAACGTGATCCCATACATTGGTGGTGGTTGAGACGTAGCAATATCTTCCTTTTTCTTCTCTCTATCTAGTCTCATCTCTGTATGCAATTAAAAATGCATTATGTATATAAATCAATCCTCAATTGGAGAAGATAAGGCATACCTACACTTTCAATTGGGAATACACTTTTTAAGTGGGAACGTGAACAATATGGGGATCTTCTAGACCTAATTAGTGGATCACTTGACATAATACATCATGTTAGGAAGGGTTCCAAAGCCTATAGTCTAACACAATAACATAACAACCCTAATGGATTCCTAAGGTTTAAAACATTCACTTATTATAATAACAAGAAAGTAAATCTAATCTAGTGGACACCAAAGCTTGTGGCACAAAGTGGGGGGGTTATAAATAATAAAATAACTAAGCTAAATATGTATTAGAAGCCATATACTCACATCAATGTATACAAAATCCTAATACATGGGAGAATAATAAAAATGCATTATCTATCTACTCTTACAAAGGAGAAATAAAGTTAGGAATACTTACCTTTGAATATGAACCCCTCGAGCCTCAATATATCCATTGGATAAGGTGATTTGCAAGAGCTTGTTATGATATGTAAGGATAACCAAGATAAATTATCTCTAAGATACACAACCTATCTAAGCATCCAAAAGACTTATCCATAAGACAAGATCTGTATCTCCAAATAAAGTATGGAACCCTAAGCTTTATTCCTCAAGTAGAATGGTCAATAAGTAGATGTTCACTCACACTTATTTTCTAATAATTCTTCTCTTATGAAATGGTGGGAAATGAGCTTGTATATATAGGAGGATCTTCCTCTAAATCTTCCTAGAAATTCCAATTATACAAGGTTAACCCAGTTGACCCAGTGTGTTTTTAGGGATAATTCATTAGGTCTAAGCTAGGTCAGCTGAAAGGATAACAAGCTAAAAAAGTCAAAAATACCCCTAAACTGTACTGGGTTGATCTAATCAACCTAGTATAGATAACTAACCAAAAGGGAGTTAATGAAAAAAAGGAAGAATGGAAAGTAGAATAGGCTAGAATAGGTAGGACTGAGGATAATGAGATTAGGGTAAATGGTTTTAAGTGATAAGTGTTTAGATGGAAAGTCAAAAAAGGGACAACAATCTTATGAAGTATAAATGGTCTTGCCACCCCTTTCCTAATTCACTCTTTAAGGAATTCACTCAAAAAGATTGAGACTCAATAGGTTCCTATGAGATATAAAATTTTAGTAATAAATAAAAGTTTGAAAATATTAGGTATACATATGCGCCACTCAAATCTCATCATGTGTCACATGAGTACAACATAGGATGGTGCTTCAAGATAAAACATGATAACACATAATATTGATGCCAAGTAAAGTGTAGTAAGTAGTAAATAAGATAAATGAAAGGACTAAATTTAAAAACACATACCTTTAAGTTACCTTAGTGTCATAGATAAATAATTATACTATAATAAAGTGTGAAGGCATCTAGTGTAGAAAATACTAGATGAAATTGTAAAAGTTAGTGCAAAAAACATCCAAAAACTAAATTTTTTAGAAAATATGCATGTGATAGTGGAAAATATTATCTATGTCATCAAGAATCCAATACATTTTACAATTTTCAAAATGGATGAGTAGAAACAAAGATATAGGCAAAACAAGGAATTGGAGTAATAACTAGGTAGAAAAAACTAGGTCAACCTAGTCAACCTAGTAGTCTAAAAGTAGTCAAAATCCACACTACCAACCCAGTAGGTGTGTGTTGACCCTGTACATTTTTTAGACTACTAACCTATAATAGTTTTCCAACTCATCCAAAAATTCCAAAATGATAATGTAGCATCAGGGAAGGGAAAAGGAGAGGGTTAACTTAGTTTGTCAATTCAAGATTAAAATATTTAAGGCAAATGAATGACAAAAAAGATATCAAATAAATGACAAATAATAGGAAATAAATGAAAAATGATATGAAATAAATGAAAAATGATTGGAAAACATAGTAAATCATGTAAAAATGGTAAAAAGGAATGTATAACATACTAAATCACATTGGGAAGAATGTAAAACATGAATGACAAATCAAATATCCATGCCAGAAAACTTGAACAATGATATGTAACAAAGGGAAAAGTAATCCAATGTAAGATAAGCAAAAAAAATATGAAAGACTGAAAATGAAATGTAATTGAAGATGTGAGACAAACATGAAGAAGGCATACATAAAGAGAAATATGTAATAATGTAAAATATCATATATAAGATAAGTTAAGTCTACAAAAGTCAAACAAAAACATGATCGAGAAATGAATATAAAAAATCTCTAAAGGATGAAATATCAAACTTAGTGTTTTCTTTGAGATACAATGTAAGAAAACACAACCACCTAATGACATGACTAGTATGAAAATAAGACAGTGTGGAAATAAATGGTTTAAGGGTGTAATCCATAGTTGCTAAAACATGTTGTTTTTCTCAAATAATAGATAAAAATAAAATAAAGTAATGCTATGATGTTTTTAAGAGGTGAAGAAGAAGGAATAATAGAAGAGGGAAAACATATTTGGAATCATAATTTTTCTATCAAAGGGGGAAATGAAATGGGTGGAGGTGAGAATGAAATAAAAACCAAGGTAGATGAACTCTTTATTGAAGTCAAAACACTCAAATTAGGTTTGTTAAAATAAGAATACTTTCAACCTTAAGGACTATGAATAACTTATCTTAGAAACACAAGTTTTAGGTCAATAAATGAATTCTATAGATCATCCCATGAAGGATATATGCATGAAAAATATATACCTAACTGTCCACGATGTGTTCCCCATTCCTCAGGACCCCTTATAGATCCATAAGTCTACTATGAAAATTGAGTACTTACATGAGAAAATAGGTAGCACCATAGAGTTTTTTGAAATCCCTTATTCCAATCTACTGCCTACCACACCCTAAAGGATCTTAGCTCTATGTGAGACCAACTATGGAGTTTGAGCTTTGATTAGAGATAATAGATGTGCTTGTAATCATGTCTTTTGGTGTGAATTTGAATTTTTAGATTTGTATGTTGCCTTTTAGATATCATTTCATTTTTTTTCAAATGATTTAGATTTTAAATTTCTTGATGGATTTTTTAATATTCCTCCTCCATATAGATTTGAAAAACCAAACATGGGGGCTAAAGATGGATTTCATTTGAATACTTGGGATAAAGTTTCTAAGAGAGAGAACTTAAAAGAGCATGGGGTCTAAGAGTACTATAAATCTAGGTGAAATAAAAGTGCTATATTGACTTTGACCTTGTTTTATCGAATGTGGAGATGAAAGGAAGGGGAAATCAAGAGGAATGACACATGGAATAATTTGACTTGCTTCAAATTGAAATAAAATGTGATAAAGGGAAAGAAGGGATGCAATGATATTAAATTGTGATTACCTATAATAATAATGATGAAAATGGAGGAAAATAATATAACATAGAATATTGTGCAAATTTCATCTATCAAAATAAGTAAATGCTAAAGTTGAGAACAATAATTAGAAACATTTTCTAGAAAATGAATGATAAGATGGTAATTTTATGAGGAGGTTTAGGTCTTGTCCATGGTCTTATACTAAAACTCATAAAAGAGAAACTCATGAGGGTGAAAAAAACCAAAATGTGAAATAATAAAATGAGAAAATCAGCAAAGGTGGTATTCTGTGAGGAGGGCCAATTCCAAGCCATGGTCTTACACTACAAACTCACAAAAGATAAACCTACATGGGTGACTACTAAATAAAGGGGATAATAATCATAAAGCTAATAAGGCAAAGAATAAAGTAAAAAGACAAAAAATAAATTAAATATATGAGGACATAAAATTAAATCAAATTCCAAATGTAATGTGAAATACAACCAAAGAATGTAAAGGAAGACAATGATGCTCATAAAGTGACAATAAAAGAAATAAAGTGTACAAAAAAATGAGATTAAAAGAACAAGTAAGATCTATAATAACATTTGTATCAAATATAAGCATGTGAAATACAAGTATATAACTCTTGAAAGGTTTCTTGAGGCTAAATTTTGTTTGTATTATGCATTGTAGATTAATTATAGGCATCACAAGATACCCCAAATGGTAAGTGGATATAGGGATGGGCATTGTAAGATGCCCTAAAATATGAAGGGATATGTGGGTGGGAATCACAAGATTCCCCAACCTGTGAGTTGGAATGACGTAAGATTGAACCATTAAAATTACTTGCATTAGATTGGTAGGTACATTTGGATATAGGAAAATGTGGTGGTTTTTTAAGTTTTAAGGATGTTGAAAGTGACAAAGGATGTCTAAGAGAGGCATGAGGATGAAGAGGATGTAAATGAGGAACATGTATAATATTATTTGGAGTAGGAATTTTAACTAAGTACTCATTTGGTTCATGTTACCTAAGAGGTTGAGTTTCAATGGATGCAATGATATGTTTAAAATTATTCATGTTAGTTACCCTTTACTTATTGGTGTAGGAAGAAAGATCAACTGTGGTTTGAAAAAAATGAGAGGATGAGATATATATATGGGATGATTATTGTTGATCATTGGTAGTTGATTTTCATGTGATTTTTGTTATTGAGATTGAATTTAAGAAGCTTGAAGATAATCTTTATAACATTATTTTATTAGAGTGTCAAGATTGAAATGCAAACCAAACAAGGAATAAAGAAGAAATTAGTGAAGATCATGACAAGACTAATGAGAATGACTACAGTAGCATGACACCAATAAAATTTATTAGGATTGTACCATTTTGGAGGAGGTTTGGAATGATAAAAACTCATGGGTTTAGAGGGTGGAAATTTAATTTTAAGTTATTCTAGAATCAAGGGAGGGTGGGTTGGGTTAATACTGGTTGAATTGGATGTTCCATTTTGATGTTAGGGAGGCTTGTATGAATCAATGTTATGAGAAGATAATTGGAAATGTTCTTTATTATTTGTTTGAGGAGATTCAAATTGAGTCATAATAAATTCTTGCCTTTTTGCTTAGTCTAAGGCTTCTTCTAAAGTTTGAGGTGAAAAGACTCAAAATTTGTATTAAAGGAGAAGTTTAAGAGCAGTGAAAAATATTTTTAAAAGAGTATCATCATTCATGTTATGGTCCACTATATGAGAAATAGACTTCCATCATTTGATGAAAGTATGAGAAAATTCATTAGGAAGTTACTTGACATTGATGAAATGACTAAGGTAATTTTTAGGAAGGTCATCATGATAGAATTACTTCACTAGAGCATTGACTAAATATTCTAATTGTGAGATGGAATGTCTAGGAAGTTAGTTGTACCATTCAAGTGCATCACCCACAAATGTTTTGTTTAAGAGCTTGGTGGTAACAAAGGTGTTAGTTTGAATACCATTCCTTATAGAGATTACCAGAAAGAATTAATAAAGATAGTAGGGTCCTTAGTCCCATTATATGTGATAGTTGGATAAATGTTTCCAATATCTATGGATAAAATGAATGGGGCTAAAGGTTCATTTTAAATATGTTGAAGCATTTTGTTATTCATTGGAGGTTAAGAGATGATATTACCATTGGCATATATAAGAGGAGGAGGGATAAAATTTGGATTTGGTTAAGACATGATGACTTTAGGTGGTTGACTAATCATGTTACATAAATGTTATTTCATGTTAATGACTTGAGATTTATTGGTTGTTTGCATGATGTTAACTTGTTGTATGACTTGTGCAAGAAGTTTAGTTGTATAAATAGGAAGATTGGTATTTTTAGGAGGGATATTGGTGTTGATAGGAGGAGGATTGTTAGTGTTGGTGTGGGAGAAGGATTCCTTGTAGTTTTAGGATTCCCAACATTAGTGTTAGTTGTCTTAAGTATAGTAGAATAAGAAGGAAGCTTAGTAAAGCCACCATTATTGTGAGGACTATAAATAGTATTATCATGAAGGTTTTTGAAAAATTTGGAACCATATAGATTATCAATTTGAGTGGTTTCAACCATGTTACTTTTGGAATTGATAAGGCTAAGTGATCTTGTTATGGGTGTAACAAGAGGATCATGAATATTGGTTGTAATGGTATTAGTGTTGATAAGATGATTCCCAACATCAGTATTAGGAAAATGATTAAGATGAAGGACTTTAACTACATTACATTGTGTAGTGATTGGTTTAGGAGAAGAGGAAGGAAAAAATTAGATAATTTCATCTTAAGCAATGAAATAAGTGAGGTTATTATCCAAATCCTTGATTATGCAATGTTATAGACTAGGAAAAGGTTAAAAAGATGTCCTCATGATAAAACAAGACTAGATAACCACACAAAGAGAAAAAAAGTGATAAAAAATAGTATAGGGTCAACTAAGTTGATCCTAACAACTAGAAAAGGTCTATAAAGAGTGCATGGTTGATTGGGTTGATTTTATATAGTTAACAGAGGCTAGAAAAGGTACAAGGTCAACTAGGTCGACCTAGTATAGTAGATAGGGAAGAAAATAAAGTTTGAAACAAGTTGTGAACTAAGATAAGACAATATTTTTAGCTAATATAGGGAAGAAAGAGATGAAAGGAAACAAATAGTCAATTGGATCAATATTAGTTAATCCAATTGCGGCACACAATACAAAACCTTGAACTAACATTCTATAATGAAAGTTTTTGCACACATAATTGAGAAAATATCAATCAATCAACTTTAAAATTAAAGAGAACTAATTGGTCAACCAAGATGTTTATTAGGTTATTAAGATATGGTTTTAAATGTGATGGGAAGTTAGCTATAAGCAAGGTACTAGATATAAATCTAAAGATGGTTTTAGGTAGTTTGGGTTGAAAGGGACTATAGTGGAAATGATATAGGCTTGGTATTAGGGCCTGCCCCCTTAATTCACACACCATAGTGATAAGGGTGTCAGGTGCTTAGCTAGAATATACCATTAACCATGATTTATATTTGACTAGCGTATCAAGTTAGCTTCCCTTTTGGTGATAAATCCAAGTAGGTTGGCCTTGGGTAGACAAAATGTTAAATTTACTGTTTAAATTATATGATTTGTCCATATGTGCATAAAATAGAAATAGTGATACTAAGTGATTAATTAGAAATCCCCTAATTAAACTATGTGAGTTATTATAAGCATGCAAGCAATAAGAAAAGAAATGTGTGAACTAATTATTATTAGATATGAGGTTAATTCCAACTTGAAACAAGATACAGTATGGAAACTATATGCATAAAATATAGAATAGGGTCAATAGGGTTGAACCTATATTATGGAATCAAGGTTGGTAGGGTTTATCTAGCTAACTATGCAAGGGCAATTTTAAAGACTGTAAACTATGAAAGGAAAGATAGAAAATAAATAAACAAAGAATTAAAAATTAACCTTGGTGGATCAGAGATATAATGAAGGGATATTTATGATGAAGAACCTTGAGGTATATTGGTAAAATTTGAAAAATAGGTTGATAGGATCGATCAAGCTATATAAGAACCTATTTCAGAGTGTTGAAATAGTAAGGGGTTTATTATTTCTACCTAGTAAGATAAACTAGATGTTTTGAAGGATATAAAATTATAATGGGTTGACTGGGTCAATCTAATTTCCTATTCCTAGAAACCTACGCATAGAAGTCAGAAAAAATAGGTCCACAAAGTCGATCTAGTAATATAAAAATAATGACTAAAAGAATCAAAATAAGTGAAATAAATCTTGAAAGGTTTATTTCATAGTGGGCTCATCAAAATGTATGAAATCCAAAATTCATCATGTCTATAAATCAATCCTATCTCAGAGAAGATAGATCATACCTATACTTCTGATTGGGGATACACTTGTTAAGTGAGAGGATGACTAATATGGGGATCTTCTAGACCTAATAAAGGGATCAATTGTCACAACACATCATGATGGGAAGGGTTTGAAATAATACAGTCTAACATAATTAGACAACAACCCTAATGGAATCCTAAGGTTTAAAACATTCACTTAATCTAATAACAAGAAAGTAAATCTAATCTAGTGCACACCAAATCTTGTGGCAAAAAGTGGGGGGGTTAGAAACAATAAAACAACTAAACTAAAAATGTATTAGAATACATATACTCAAATAAATGTATAAAAAACACTAATACATTGGATAATAGTACAAATTCATTATCTATCTACTCTTACAAAAGATAAATAGATTTAGGAATACTTACCTTTGAAGACAAACCCACCGAACCTCAATCTCTCCCTTGGCCAAGGTGATTTTCAAGAGATTATTGTGGTATGTAAGGATAACAAAGATAAATAAGCTCTAGGATACACAACCTATCTAATCATCTAAAAGACTTCTCTACAAGATAAGATTTATATCTCCAAAGAAAGTATGGAACCCTAAGCTTTATTGCTCAAGTAGAATGGTCAATAACTAGATGTTCAGTTGCACTTATTTGATAATAATTATTTTCTAATAATTATTCTCTTTTGAAATGGTGGAAAATGGTCTTATATATATATAGGTGTATCTTTCCCTAAATCCTCTTAGAAATGTTGGCTATACAGTGTTGACCCAATCAACCTAGTGTGTTTTTGGGGGGTAATTCACTAGGTTTGAGCTAGTTCAGTTGCAAGGCTAGCAAGCTAAGAAAGTTTAAAATAACCCTAAATTATATTGGGTTAACCTAGTTGACCTAGTACAGTCAACTAACCAAAAGTGATTTAAAGAAAAAAAGGAGGAATATAAAGAGGAATAGATTGGAATAGGTAGGATTGAGGAGAATAAGCTTAGGGTAAATGGTTTTAGGAGACAAGAGTAGATGGAAAGTGGAAAAAGGGACAATAATATCAAGAAGAACCAATGGTCTACCCACCCCTTTCTTGGTGCACCCCTTAAGGCATGCACTCAGAGAGATTGAGACATGATAGGTTCTTCAAATATACAAAGTGTCAATAATCAATAAAAGTTTGAAAATATTATGTGTATATAATATCTAGCTCAATGTTATTCTTTACAATAATTTATATCACCACCTCATCATTCAAAGCATCTCTATATATCCACTCATGAAATTATTATTTATGCTTGTACTCTATTGATACATATTTATTAAATTTAAATAGCTGCTTGGCAATGACATTGTTGGGATCCCACAATCTAAATTCATCTTTAGGTAATAGGTATGAATCCCTATGCCTAATAGCTACAATAATATCATGCCACTTTATAATCTAAATCCTCCCTAATTTATAAGAAACCTTATGGGGGTTTGTTTTCTTCTTGTTTTTTAAGACTCTATCAACTCCATGTAGAAGTTGATATCCCATTTCTTCTTTGGCTAGCTTTATTGGAAAAAAGCTTAGTAGTCTAAGAGGGGCTACCATCACTCCTATTTTGATAACTATGCAATTTTGGTATAACCAGTAGTTACCCATATCTCTCAAGGTTTACCTAACTTCAAGGGGAACCCTATGCATGTTGCATTCAGTGATTGACTTATAAACCATAGGGTAGAAATCTTTCATAATTACTCTTATGTTTTACATGAACCTATGAATATTCATTATAGATAAGATTTGAAGCACAACCTCTTGACGCTCAATAGACCATGAACTCTAACCTAGTTGAGCAGTTACATAGATTTTATATAAAAATTAGATCATCATGAATAAAGGGGAACCATTTTTACAAGTGTCCTAAATTTCATACACCAAGTTATTGTTGATAATTTCCCCAAGTGTGGTAATTTTTTGGTCCTCTAGGATTATTTAAAGAAACAAAATAACCCTTATCTCTACATAGGCAATGCATGGATTGCCAAATATTCTATTGAGGATGGATAGGCCAATTCTAACCCCTTTTATAAATTATTGGATGGGAAATTTTCCTTAATCATCCATGAAAATATATCCTATTGGGTCATTCACCCATGAATCCAAGACCTTCTCTTAAGAATTCACTTCATACCATTTGTCGATGATGGCCTAGTTATATTCTATTTATGGTGAGGGAAGGTCATAGTAATTCTCAAAGATTAGTCTTGATATAAAATCAAGAGGGAAACCTTGGGATATTGACTTAAGTAGCCCATATTCACACTTTTATCTCCCAAAAATACCATAAACTAGGTTAGCACATGGCATGACCTCTGGATTAGTTATGGCCTTGTGGAGACTAATTGCATTAATGACAAGGATGTCAAAATCTAGTTGGAATATATGAGTCATGGTTTCATCCTCATCAATATCCCTAGTTGGTTCTACATTAAATTATATGGTAGTATAATTCATGTCACCAAATTCTATGGTCTCAAGAATAAATTTGATGTCTTTGAAGATGATGAAATTACCATTCTTAAATAGAAATTCACCATTCCCAATGTTACCACCCTTGGATTAGAAGGACCTGCTTATTCCATATTTTATAATATTTCAAGTAGTAATCAATGTCTTTTGTATCCTTATACAACTTTCAATCTCTAATAATGGTAGTCAGGAGTGCAATTTGAAAATGGCTTGAGCTTTATCGAAATATGAGAGTGTAGACAATAGAGAAATAACATGCATATAGCTTTAAGATAAAAATAGAAATATCTTTGATTTTGTATCCTTTTGAAAGATTGATCTGATTAATGAAATTTTGATGGTGATCCTATTTCTTATTGTATTAATGGAAAGCTTGTCAACTTTACATATATTTGAAATAATATTTGAACTATTACTTTTAGCAATTAATTGCACCAAAAATTGATTTAGATTTAATTTAATTTGTCATCAATTTTATTTTTAAATATAAATATTTCCACCTTTCATCATGTGGATACCACCTTAGATCTAGCTAGGTACTCATGGGGCTTGAATATGACTAATTTGCTAAGTTGGATTGAAATGTGGACATGTGGCACATTTTGATTTCCTTGTAGACTCTTATAATGTATCTTTGTATGATGACTCACCTGAATCTATCCATTTAGAATCTTTCAACTCATAGAGAGATCTTAGGTGGTGATTTTTTATTCTAATTGGTCATAAGAATTCCATGTGACACTCTTATGGGAAATCACACCTTTATTTACCGAGTATCATTCTCAAGGACAATCACAACTTTGCTTGTTATGTGTCTCCCTCAATAGGATTTTGGACAACTATCAGTAACTTGGCACTAATGAGATGGCTCAGGTGGATACACATGTCCCTCTTAGAGGTGATATCATGGATCTTAAATATAAATAGCAAGGGAATGATGCATAACATCATTATGCATGCCCAAAGGGGACACACATCACTCTTGCAAGATTTTGTTTGTTCTTCTACCAAGTGTCATTCTCATAATGTATCTCAGATAGTTATATATCATTAAAAAATGATCAGATAGATAAAATACAACCCAGTAAATCTACATTAAGAGCTCTTATGATATTTATATGGATACAATGTGGTGTGGACACATGGTGACCTAAGATGAACCCTAAAGGGACACACATCACCTTGAAAGGTAGCTTAGGTCTGCTTGCTTACCATTGGGACATGTGGTAGCATCTCATGGGACTATACACTATAGTGGGATGCATGAGGGACACATGGTGTCTTATATTATATGGGCTCACTTTCATGGTCTAAGATCCTAATATGTAACCCCAAGATTTGAATTTAAATGACTAACTTCTTGTGAGCCCTCTAGATGATGCCACATAACTCACAGACTTGGTATATTTTATCTAAGTACCCCACATAGGATGTGATGAATCCTTAAGGAATTATGG
Source organism: Torreya grandis (assembly GCA_037957365.1). Classification (NCBI taxonomy): domain Eukaryota; kingdom Viridiplantae; phylum Streptophyta; class Pinopsida; order Cupressales; family Taxaceae; genus Torreya; species Torreya grandis. The sequence continues at coordinate 654,783 of JARHVA010006442.1, read as the reverse complement.
GACTTATAAAGGTGGACATATGTCAATTTTAATCCATAGTTCAAACTTTGACATCCTATGAGGCATCAAAAATCAAAAATTTAATTTTACATCCTATTAGGTCAAGCAATAAACTAAGTTATCTTTCTTAAATACATCATTTCCTGTCTTAGGTAAATTTAAACATAACCAAATACCTTAAACATAACATAATTTTAATATGAAAAAACCTAGTGAAGCTTGTTGTGTTTATAAAAATAGAGATCCAGGTCATGCTTTCTTAGCAAAATCATGTCTACATGTCATTAAACCATCAATGGTCAATAATTTATTCTTGAATACAACTTGAAGAAGACTTGTAATAATTTGAATATTTATAATTATCAATGCTTATTGAAAAATGAATGATGAACCTAACAATTTTAGAATTGTTAAATCAGTTTTCTATGAAATCAAACAATTTAATATGTTTGGCATCTTGGGTGCTTTGAAAAATTAAAAAATGAGGGTCCCCATTCTTAGAATAGGGGAATGTTGATCATCAAAAAATGGTGACCTCTGTGGGGAAACATTGAAAAGTGTTAGAATCCATATATCCTATTCAAATATGAATAAAAAATTAGTTATCTCATTATGATATTAAATCAATATCAAAACTTATTTTTAGAAATAATTGAATCCCACATGCTTGAAATAGTGCTTAAACCTTGTAGACAATCATACTATGTGTGTGCTTTGAGGTTTCTTAACCATTACGACTGGGTTCAGAAATGATAACTTTCAAGTTTCAAGACATAAATAATGAAATGAATTAATCATTCTTTATATTATATATAATTATAATTTTATTCTTTGAGGATTGCTTGGGAATTAATCTTTTTCCATCTAGTCATGCCAATCCCCAATAGAGATACCTTTGGCTCCACTTTAGGCTTTATGCTAATGCCAACTAGGCATCCATAACCTTATTAGAGATTTCCTAAATCATCATCCATGGAATCTGAAAGTAGTTTATAATTTCACTTCATTGGTGTATCATTTTTTTATTATTGGTAATTATACCTACATTCATAAACTAGAATGGTTGGGAACCGAAATTGGCCAAGTGTAAGGTTTTGTCCAAACATAATCTAGATCTAATTCACCTTTAGATATCAAATTATGCCCTAATAATTTACTTGGTGAATTAAATTTATAGTATGATAGTCCACACAGATTTAAACACTTATTTAATCAAATGTTCATTCTTTTAAGCTATTTTATAGTCTTAAAAATACTTAGGATTTTTATGAGGAAACTAACTTCTAATTAACCCTACCCAACTTTTCTAAATTATAAAACTCCTAGAGGTTTCCAAAATTTGGGTGACCAATGTTCCAAACCATTAATCCCTTATTCCTATTTTCAAGACTAGAGTAACATAAATTGAACCAATAATTTTTTTTCAAAAGGACTTATTACTAAGCTACAACACAAAATAGAAAACAAACAACAAGTAGAAAGTGAGAAAGAACACAATAGGAAAGCAAAAATAGAAAGGAAACTGATCTATTCTTGTCTACTCTAAATCTAAACAATCTTACTATCCTTTTGGAGTTTTCAATAGAGTGATAGATAAAAATGCTTCATGCACTGCTTTTTGACTGGTAAGGTTAAGTCATTCCCTTATAGGTCTTTGAGTCTGAATGCAATTTCACCTAGTATTTTTACCACTTGATATGGTCTAATCCATAAAGGGGTGAACTTATCATGTTATCCCTTTTTCTTGTGGTCCTTGTCCCATAGTAGGACCAAGTCTGATATGAGAAATGATTTAAATTTGGCTCATTTATTGAACCATATCTTTATAATATCTTGATGCTTGTTGAAATTATTTAATGGTTCATCTTTGGCATCTTCCATTTGGATGATGTTTAGTATTCAAGGTTTTACTCTTTCATCATCTTCCATATATTCATCCATAAACTCATTGGTGGGCAACTTCAATGTGATAGGAATTTTTTTTACTTCTCATATAATATTAAAAATGAGGATTCTTTGAGCACCTATTTGTATCTCATTTTGTCTGCCCATAAAGCATACTTTAGTAGGGATTTCCATTCTCTGGGTTTCTTCTATGTAGATTTCTTGATGGAACTCATCAAGTTTTTGTTGGTAGATTCTACAAACCCATTACCATAATAATAATAATAATAATAATAATAATAATAATAATAATAATAATAGTAATAATAATAATAATAATAATAATAATAATAATAATAATAATAATAATAATAATAATAATAATAATAATAATAGTTTGAAGCATACTTGATGACTATTTGATTATAATATGCCCACTTGGTGAATTAAACTAGTATAAAGCCTAGGTAATTATTGCATACTAAAGATAGGGGCATTCTAAATTGAGTGATGATATTTCTTCTAGAAATTTGATGACATTAATCTCTATAATATTCTTAGTGTCCACTAATTCAGTCCACCTAGTGAAATAATTTGTGGTAGTGAGTAGAAATTTATGCCTTGATGAGGAGTTAGGATTGACCACTCTTACGAATTCAAGATCCCATTATGAAAATGGCTTTTTTTAATCACTAGTTGCAAAGGCATAGTTGCCTTTATCTCTCATTGATCAAACACTTGACATTATATTTACACATGAGTATGGGTATTTTTGAATATGGATAACTAATAGTAGCTTGATTTCAATATCTTGTGCACTGTGGTACACCCTAAAGGTGACCACTTCCTAATTTATCATTTAAATTATTCATGATTTCTATGGATTCATCTATAAAAACACATCTTAGATAAATCACCTCATAATTTTTCCTATAGAGGACTCCCATTTTGATCACAAAATGAGATGATCTTAGCCTAAGGGCCATTTTATGCTCCCTTTTAAGGTGTGGGGGACACACTCCGTACAGTAAATAGTGAACAATGTCCTTGTACCAATCACCACTAGACACTTGACTTTCTTCAACATACAAAATGTCAATGCATGGATCAGTATTTAAAATGAGCTAGATTAGACCTTGGCCTCTAACTAACTTAGTATATTTTATTTCTATATCATATTCTTGGAATTTTTCCATCCACTTCCCTCTTCATTCTCCAAGTTCATTTGATCCCAACATCAACTTGATAGATAGATTAGATACTATGGCATACGTCTTGTTCCTCAAGATGTAGAGTCTAAACTTATTCATGGCCTTCATTAGAGCATAGGCTTACTTTTATAGAATAATATATTTAAGTTTTACATTATTCTAGTTAGTGCTCATGAATATTATAGGGTGATCTTTGTCATCCTCTTTATATGTCAAGATAGTGATAATAGTGTGATCAAAATCAAAAGAGTATAGATAAAAGTCTATGCTAAAGTTAGGACTTATCAAAATAAGAGCTTGAATAATAATATCATTAATGTCTTGAAATTCCTTCTTTGATTCAATAGTCCATTCTATCTTTACATCTTTCTTTAGCATCGCGTTGAGTGGTCTTACAATCTCTACAAAACCATAGACACATTTTCTTAAAAAATTAATCTTGCCAAAGAAATATTTAAACTCTTTTTTCTGTTAGTTATTTTTACCTTTTAAAGTAAATTATCCTATTTGGATTAATAGTCATACCTTCCTGGGTGATTACATGTCCTAGAAGTTTTCCTTTAGTTATATAGAAGATAATTTTTTTGGGGTTTAAATAAATGCCAGACCTCTTGCACTTCTCCATCACTTGTTCCAAATGTATCATGTGATCTCTTATATTTTTTTAAAAACCTATTAGATCATCCATGTAAATAATAATGCACTTACCTATTAAATGCATGGTCTATGGATTATTGGAAAGTTTCTCTTGTGTTGATCAATCTGAATGGCATTCATTGGTTTGCAAATGTTCCCCACTTGGTGGTAAAGGTAGTTTTTATTCTGTTGTTCTTATTCACTAAGACTTAGTTATAGCCTAAAAAAAATTAAGAAATTACATTATTCTAGACCCACTCACCAACTGAATGACCTTGTCTAAGGATGGAAAGGGATTATTGTCTTTCTCTGAGGATATAATAAAGTTTCTAAAATTGACATAGAGTTTGATTTCTCCATTCTTATTTTATACTGGCATAATATTTGAAAACTATGTCATGTGTTATATGGGAAATATTATCCTCACATCTAGTAATTTTTCACTTCTTTATAAATTAGTTAGTCTAGCACTAGATTCACTGGCCTCTATCTTTACCTAAAGGTTTTTTAGGTCTCTTTTAAGATAATGGTGTGAGTAATCATGCTTGTATAAAATATATTAAGATCATCATACGACTAGGCAATGGCATCTTTTAACTTGGTTAAAATAGTAGTGGCTTCATTCAGCTCTTCATTAGTGTAAACTAAACTGATGTTGATATTTTGCTCATTCCCAAGATTTCCCAATTTGACTCTCTCATAATATTTTCCACTCACCTTAGGTTTTCTTCTTTAGTTCTTTATTTATCTAGGTCAAACATCCTTTATAAGGATATCATTCCCTTGGGGATTTGATTCTCCTTAAGTTGGTTTACTCCATCTTCATTATCTTTTGAATTTTCTATATAAATTTCATCCTATTCATCAATAATGTGGGATTAAAATATGATGAAATTACACATGAAATAACTTATTTACTTATCATCATAAAAAACTTGGAATTGATTGATATTGTATAGCATAGAGGGGTACAAAATTATTTCCATAGTAAACTCCTACAATTTTAAAGGCTCTAGAGGCACCAGGTTGGCTGTTGTTAAATATAGAGCATCTACCAATTAGTTCTACTCCATGGGTAGGGAAATAATATTAAATGAGTCAAAAACTTAATCAAATCCCAAGCTCTGACTTTATACTTAAATAGAAAAACTTACACTGATATCTACTCCTAGCCTAATTAACAACTAATTTTGAATCACCATAGACTAATAATTATTTTACCTTATGTTTGATTTCAAATTTAAGTCCTTAAATAAAATATTTATATTATGATAAATTATTAGTACAAATAAAATGTAATCTATAATAAGCTAGATACTATTTTACTATAAGATTTGTCAAAACAATTATAATGCTAGAACTTTATTTAGCTTGCACACCATAAAAGTGCAATGTCTAAAAACCTTTTTTCACCTTATCATCTATAATAACATTAATGGTTTCCAAAGTGTAAACACCTAAATTAGATGATTGGTAATTTACCTTTTCATTCTTGGTGTTATATTCAATAATCATGTATTTCATTTTGGGTTCTTAGTCAATCCTGATTTGATTGGGGATCCCACACCAAGCCAACCAAATGTGGGAACAATCAATAGACATATATCCATTTAGAGATTTAGTCCAATTATGACTCAATAATAATTTTTAATCCTAGACTCAAGGATTTCAATGACCTGAATATTGATGAAATACTAGATTCAAGGTGCATGAGTGAGCTGTATCTGAATACTTAACAATTTTCCCATAACTTTAACTCTTGATTTATCCAATTGCATCATTACCTTCTCTAATTTGATTGGGTTTAATCCTAATTTATCATAAACTCCTAAAGGATTAATGTTAGCTAAAACACTAGAATGTATCAAGTAGTTATGAAGATTCTTACCAAAAATCCTTATAGTAAAAAAAATTGGTAAAACTTCATGTTTACTCTTATACATTACCACATTTACATGAGTTGGTTTAGATTTATTGGAGCTAGGATTTTCATTCAATGATTTCAATATAAAATCATGTTGTTTAGTTATTTGAGTGATTTCATGTACTGTTATGTTTGCCTTAATCTTTTTCATATCTTCTACTATGTTATATCCACCTTTTGATGTTATGGAGGGAGTTTCTCTAATTGGCTGAGTTTCTTTAACTTTAGGGGGTGGAGGATTATTATTTGTCATATCATCAAGATGTGTATCTATTTAATTAGGTGTGTTAGAAGTTTTAAGAGGTGGGTTTTTAACTTTACTTCTCAAAGCATAGTTTATCCTTTGGTATTGTTGGAAAGCATGCACCTCCTCAACATTGTCTTCAGGCTCATTTTAATATTGACTAGTAAAATCATATGTCTCAACCATTAGGACTATTTATGAAGCTCTAAAAGCATCATTAGTATTAGCATAGCCTTTACCATTAATTTTATTAGTGGGATTCATCTATAACCCCTCCATTTGGCTTTGAATGGCTTTAATTACATGACAAAATTCAATGTAGTCTATTTCTCCAGGTTTGGTGGTAGTGTGCATTCAACACCAATTGAACAAGGATAACTCATAAATTTTGATCTCAAGAAACTTACTTAAGGGGGAATTATTATTATAGTTAGACCTATTTAATGGTTTTTTATAACTTTGGAAGTTATAATTTCTATTAGAACTATCACCAGTGTTTTCCATCTATTTCTTGATATCTAATAAATCATTAGTGATTTTTTGAATGGTTCATTGTATTGAGTCTAATTCTCCCTTTGGAGGCTCTAAGTTCTTGTTTTGTGTTACCATTTAAATGTTTGTGTTATTTATAATCACCATTACTTGATTGATGTTACTATAGGGATGTGATCCTACATTCACTTGGTTGAAAAATCATAGTTGTTAGTTTGGTACAATGTGGCTTAATGGTAACTAGTTAATTATTGGTAGTTGGTTTAAGGTAGACAAATTTTGATTCATGTTGGGTATGACATTTAGAGTAGGCATCATTGAGTCATTATTTAGTATAGAAAAGGTATGATTCCAATGTGGATGCATTTTATCATCAATATGGATGGATGTAACATATGCTAAAGGCAACATGTCAATATTCAAGGATCTTTTCACTAAGACAACTATAATTAGGTCTAAGGAATTTTTGTATATTTCTAAATCTAAATTGTCTACCAGATTATAGAGTGGGTATGCCAGGCTATACATCTTTTGGAACTTTACTTTGAATGTTCTAATTGGTTCCTTTATGTCCCTTTTGAGGGTTGTGAATTATTGATAAAAAACTCTTGGGCTTACTACCCTACCAAATTGGGAAATAAAATTATCATTGAACTGATCCCATCCCATGATGGAATCTTCTAGAAAGTTAAGGAACTAATCATAAGTCATGTCTTAGAATGTAAAGGGAAAAATATGGTAGGACATGTCCTTGTGAATCACATTAAATAGTCTCAAAGATGCTTTAAATGCCTATATGTGATCTTCAGTGGTTACTCTATTGGTGGGGGTGAAAAGAGGTAAATATTTTTGTAGGTTCCTTAGTAGATTGTGCACAACTTGAAGGACATTGATGGATGAGCCAGATAACCCTACCATGATTGGCAAGATGGGTGGAAAATTTTGATTAGATGGGGAATTTGGCTAGGTCCTAGAATTCCTACATTTACCTATGTCTTCTCTCACCTTCTTATGAATTTCTAAGGATGTTAAAGGAACCTTGGGTTTAAATCAAGATCTAGTTTTAATCTTAGGCAACTCTAGGATGCAGAATGGGTATTGAGAGTAGAATAAATTCAAAGGTAGATTCACAAGTGTCAAATAATATAGAGATAAGTAAATATTATTATATAAAATCCCTTTAAAAACTATATCAAATAGCTTTACCATGATCTTTGAGGATCTAAGATTAGAAACCCTAGAGTTTTCATTACCTACATAAATATTGTTAGTTGTACATGTTAACCTGAAAATATCAATGTTAAACCAACATTACAAAGCATTTATATGCCTACTTAACAAATTGAAAGTGTTTGATAATTTCAAAATGTCTTTCATCACAAATCTACACAAAGGTTTACTCAATCTCAAGTGAATTACAATAATTATGATCCTAAATGCCTAGATTTAGTACAAGTGAGGTCTCAACAATTGACCTTTGCATAAACAGTCACAAATATCTAGATTATTTACCAAATTTAGGTTAACATTTGAAAATATAACCAAACAAACTTTTAATATGGTTAAAGAATGGGGTATTTCACCTATATTTACATAAATTTAGACAAATATCCAGATTATTTACCAAATTTATACAAATGAACACTAATTCTGATGGAATCCCTTAAAGAATACAAAGACTCATGCAAAGAATGTAGATATTTAGTGTTATTTAAAAATATTTTTGTAATTTGAAATAATTATGCATATATTTAATTAAGTATACATAGTTTCACTAAGATTTATGAAATTAATTACATAAGGGCCCTCCTTCTAGCACCAACTTTTCCCTTCTTGTTGATGCACTTAATGTGCAAATTGTATCACTAGGGAATGAGGGGAAAGTAATAAACTCAATTTTAAATCCTAGAAGACTTAGGGATTGAGTTATTTATACAGGTACTATTGGAAATAGAAAAATAGAAAAGATATGGACACCAATTGTGAGTTTTCAAGTATATCCTACTATAGGGACAACAAGTTATATGTAGTGACACTTTATTTCCTACTAATATTTGTGAGTTATTCTAAACTTTGCTAATTATTTCCCAAGAAATAAATAAATCATGAATATTTATAGAATGAGTTAAAATATAGTGACTCATGGGTAAATTTGAAGGTAAATAGGGTAAGGTGGAAAAGAAAGTTTGTTTTAGATGGTTAGAGGTATCAATTTTTTAAACCTTTAAGACAATAACATGTAAAACTTGTATTCACCAACCCTAGTGTAGTACTCAATTCCAATTGAATATATTTGATTCTTTAAAGGAAAATAAATTCATATATATAAAATCATATGTTACACATAATCTACTCATTCACATTAAATTTCATAATCACATTCAACTATAAATAAGATGAAAATAGAGCATATATACTAGCATATTTATTATCCTAGTGTTAAACTCAGACAAACAAATGCATATAATAATATTATTTCCATATTAGTCATATGAAAAGAAACCTTTAATTCTCTAAAAGCATGAGAAGCAAAAACCACATAACATATAATAAAGCATATAGACAATCTCTTGAATTCCTAGATATTTTTCATTAATTCTATATCAATTATTCCTACTTTATAATGAGGGGGAATAACCTTATATATAGGCCTCAAATTTTCCTATACAAGTTCAACTGGGCCCATTAAAAGATGCCTAAATATAGCCAAGTGGCTAAAATGCCACATATTATAATGGGATATTCTAAATTTGAATTTGCAAAATAAAACCAAATAATCCTAAAGGCCTTAGAGGAGGTTGCTAACCAACTCACTATTATTTCCTTTGTTTCTTTACATCTTATTTTATCCAAAATTACACGCATGCTTAGTAATCCTAGTAAATTTGACCATAATATAGGATCATAGGTAAAAATAAGTTAGGAATTTCTTGAATAATCATTTTATGTTCCCCAAGTATAGGCCTCAATGCCTCTTCAATGGCCTCAGCTCTCTCAAGGCTTTGGTTGGCAAAATCCATAATGTTCATTACCTTAGTTTCAGTCTTGGATTAGCTATGTCCTACTATAAATTTAAAACAAATACATTCATTTATTATATAAATTATTGGTCATCCACAAAGCTTCCATTAGGTTTGGTCACCCTAGTGACCATATCATCCTTCAATAGGAGGGTAATCTTGAATTCTATCTTTTCCAAGGATGTAGTTACATCCTTAACTTATTCCATCCAACTTTTCAATATCCTAATTTTGTTCATCATTATGGTCTAATCCAAGTTAGTTTCTTCAAGTGGAAATATTTTAAGGTCTTGGAATTTGTTACTTCTTGAAAATCTATCTAGGTTTGCCAACTTGGCATCATACAGTGCAAATTTTTGGTCATATTTAATGACCACATTATACTATAGAGTCTCATCCTCTTACCTTATTTTCATGACTTTGTATGAATTAAAGACATTGATTACTTAATTAATTACCTAGAATATGGTGTTGTCCAGCACTATAGGTAATGCTTGCTCCTTCAATATCTTCATCTCTTACTACATTCCTTTCATCAAGGCCACTATGGATTCTGTATTGGCTTGGACCATGGACACAAGGTCCTCTAAATACTTGTCCACTTCAACTAGGCTAGATTTTATCTTATTTTTTAAATTAAAGAGGTATTATTCACTTTCATAGGCCACAACTAAGCTATATTGTGGCTACTCAACATACCTCCTCACCAATATTTTCATTATCTGTATAGCAACATCAAATTTCATACCAATTTGTTGTGTAGAGAGGACTACCTGAGGTCTCTCTTGTCTTTCTATTAATATAATATATGTGACCCAATTTGGGACAACATTAGGTAGTATATTTGTTGGAGGTGGCCTTGGAAGTGGTGTATATATGGTAGAGAATAGATATGCAGTAGGAATATGCATTAAGTTTGTCAGTTCCATTTATCCAAGTGTGACAAATAGAGTTATTACTAGGCCCATATTTAGGATAAATGAAGGTAAGTTTTTGGGTATACTCACATTTACAGTCATAGTAATATTAATTGGGGATGTAGGAAAAGGTGGATTTGGAAAGGTGAACATATTTGAAATGGGTCTTAATGGCCATGCTGATGTAGGGGAATCAATAGAAAGTGATGCACTAATTGTTTTTACCTATAAATAAGTGGAACCAACATCCTTAACATCACTAGTGCCTGATTAAGATGCAATACTAGTAGTTGACTGAGAAATGAAATGGGGAATGGTAAATTTCAAAGAACTACTATCTTGGCCCAAACTAGTATTAACTAAATATTGGGTGGTGGTATTTGTAGCTACTAATGATACTAAAGTCAATGGGGGTGTAATGGTAGGAGGATCAAATATAGAAGTAGAAGTAGAAGTAGATGTACTTACAATTATACAAGAAGGTAGTGGGAAAGTACTTAAATTGGGAGATAGAACTCTAATAGTAGCCTATGATGTGCTAGTGGACTTTTTGGTCACTTGAAAAGATGATGAAGGGGTTATTTCTCCTCTCATAGTGGCCTTAGACTCCCTCTTCCTCTTGTAAACCTTCTCAACGTTTCTACAATCCAATGTATGTATCTCTTCCAAGGAGAGATAAATGCCTTATTTCAATTCCTCAAAGTCAATATTAGTAGGGTAAAGTTGATCTAAGCTCTCTAAAATGGCTCCCATAGTAGATGCATAGATTAATGTGGGCCTTTGAGAGGGGTTAGGTTGACTGCTAGATCCTCATTGCTTAAAGCTTAGAGGTAAGCCCTGAATGCTTGAAGTGGTAAGTTATGGAGGTCTAAATGGCTTGTTCCTAACAAGAGGAATGTTGTCTTCTTCTTCATCACCTTTCCCTTCTTCATAGTCAATATAAAACATGCTCCCATGTATTGGTGGTGGCTGAGACTTTGCAATATCTTCCTTTTTATTCTCTCTATCTAGTCTCATCTCTAGTTCAATGTTCTTCTTTACAATAATCTAGAGCACCACCTCATCATTTAAATAATAATTGTATATCCACTCATGAAATTCTTCTTGATTATTGTACTCCATTGCTATGTATTTATTAAATTTGAATGGATACTTGGAAATGACATTATTGAGATCCCATAGTATACATTCATCTTTAGGCAATAGGTATGAATCACTATGCCTAATAGCTACAATAATATCATGCCACTTTGTCATCTTGGTCCTCCATAGTTTGTAAAGAACCTTATGGGTAGATGTTTTATTCTTGTTTTTTAAGACTCCATCAACTCCATGTAGAATTTAATAGGTAATTTATTCTTTGGTTGGATTCATTGGCAAAAACATCCATAGTCTAAGAGGGGATACCATCACTCCTATTCAGATGACTATGTAGTCTGGGTACAACCAATAGATACCCATATCTCTCAAGGTTTGCCTAAATTTAGGGGGAACCCTCTACATCTTGCATTTAGTGATCAACTTATAAACCCTTGGTATAAATCTTTCATAATTACTCTTATGTTGCACTTAAACCTATGAATATACATTACATATAAGAGTTGAGGCACAACCTCTTGATGTTTAGGAGACCACGAAATCTGACCTAGTTGAGGAGTTACATAAATTAAATAAAAAAATTAGCTCATCATGAAGAAGGGGGAACCATTATTGAAAGTTTCCTAAATTTCATATACCAAGTTGTTACTTATAATTTCCCCTAGTGGGGGAATTTAATGGTCCTCTAGGATTATTTATCATAATGGAATATACCTTGTGTCTACATAGGCAATGTGTAAATTGCCAAATATTTTGTTTAAGAGGGCTAGGCCAATTTCAACACCTTATTTGAATTTTTGTATGGGCAAGTTTCCATGATCATCCCTAAAAATAGCTCCTATTAGGTTAGCCACCCATGAAACCAAGACCTTATCTAAGAGTGCACTTCATACTAGTTATCGATGATGAGTTGGTTATATTCTATCTATGGTGATGAAAGATCATAGTACTTATTAAAGATTGGTCCTAATAGGAAATCAATAGGTAACCCTTGGGATATTAACTTAAGCAACCTATCTTCACACTTTGATCTCCCAAAAATACCATAAATTAGTTTAGCACATGGCATGACCTATGGCTTAACTATGGCCTTATGGAGACCAACTAAGTTAATGGTAAGTATGTTGGAATCTAATTAGATTATATGATACATGGTTTCATCCTCATAAATATACTTATATGCTTCTAAATTAAAGTATACACTACTATAATTCATGTCACTAGATGCTATGGCATCATGAATAAATTAAGTGCCTTTGAAGATGACAAAAGTACCATTCTGAAATAGAAAGTCATCATTCCCAGAATAACTACCCTTACCTAGAGTATAAGGACCTACTTATGCCATATTTTTAAATATTACTACTATAAATCAACATCTTTTATATCCTTATATAACTTTTAAGCTCTGATAATGGTGATTGGGAGTGCAATTTGCAAATGGCTTGAGCTTTGTCAAATTGTGAGAGTGCAAACAATAGAGAAAGTAAATTCATATAGCTTTGAAATAAAAATAATAATATCCTTGATTATGTATCTTTTTGAAATATTTCTCTGATTAATGCAATGTTGACGGTGATCCTAGTTCTTACTTTATTAATGGAAAGCTTGTCAAATTTGCATATATTTGAATAATCTTTGAACTATTACTTTTAACAATTAATTGCACCAAAATTTGATTTAGATTTATTTTTAATTAAATTTTCCATAAATTTTAGCTTTAAATATAAATATTTCCACCTTTTAACACATGGTTTCCACCTCAGATCCATTTAGGTAATTGTAGGGTCTGAATATGACTAAACTACTTAGTTGTCTAAAAATTCAAAGATGTGGCACCTTTTGGTTACCTTACAAACTCTTAGAATGAAACTTTGTGTGATAACTCACATGTATCTCTCCATCTAGCATATTTTAATTCATATCATGATCTTGACTGGTACTTTTCAATTCTAATTGGTTGTGGGAATGCCACATGTCACTCTCATAATAAATTATGGTTTTTTCATGAGGTGTCACTCTCATAGGCAATCACAACTTTTCTTGTTAGGTGTCTCCCTCAAAAGGATTTTGGATAACTATAAAAAATGTGGCACTAATCAGATGGCACATGTGGACACATGCATCCCTCTCGACGCTGATCTCATGGATCTCAGATAGAAATAGTACATGAGTGACACATGACATCATTATATAGGCCTAAAGGGGACACATCATGCTTGTGGGCTTTTGTTTGTTTTTCTTCTAAGTGTCATTCTCAAAAGGCATCTTGGATAGCTTTATATCATTAAAACTTGATCAAATGGCTTGACTAAAACCCAAATTTCTACCTTGAAAACTATCATGAACTTTGGATGGATGTAATGTAGTGTAGACATGTAGTGACCTCAGATGAATCTAAGGGGGAAATGCATCACCTTAGAAGGAATCTCAGGTCTAGCTAGTTGCCATTGGGACATGTAATTACATCTCATAGGATTATACAATATGGTAAGATACATGAGGCATATAAGGTGGCTTAGATTAGATGGGCTTGCTTATGGGTTCTAATATCCTGACATGTAGCCCCATGATTTGAATTCTAATGGCTAGCTTCTTACGAACCCTCTAGATGATGCCACATAACTTGTGGACTTGGTAGATTTGATCTAGGTGCCCCATGTAAGATGAAATGAATCCTTAAGGTATTTTGGGGCTTGATGAGGTGGACATCTATCCATTTTAAGCCATATTTCAAACTTTGACATCCTATGAGGCATCACAAACTTCAACTTTAATTTGACATCCTCTGGGGTAAAGTGAGAAACTAAGTTAGCTTTCCTGAAGATGTCATTTCCCATCTTCGGTAAATTTAAAAATATTTAATGCATAACTTTGTAACCAAATTACTTAAACAAAACATAATGTTAATTTGACAAAACCCAATGAAGCTTGTTGTGTTTATGTAATTAGAGAACCAGGTCATGCTTCCTTAGAAAAAGCTGATCTACATGTCATTGTGTTTATATAATAGATGTAATTTAAATAGGGATTAGGTTACTATCATATATCTATACTCATCTTCCATACAATATGATGATGATGTCATGAAAATTATAGGGACTCCATAAAAGTAGGAAAACTAGAAAAATGTATGAAATAATAAAACACATGAACATCAAATCACATAATTCAATTAAAAATATGACATCATAATTCTTCGCATCACTTTAATAATACTATAAGATATGAAAACAAAACATAGACATATTTTAATGTAACACCATTATCATTTCTTCCAAATCCATAGCAAGAGTTATATTTAAAACATAATGTTAACAACCCAGAGGCTCACAAACAAGCTTGGGCACATACAATCAAAGCCAGGGTGGCATCCATTCTATATCTAAGCCTTAATGATCACTAAATTGATGTCTAAATAAAATGGCTTTGATGTCATTCTACTAGATCTTCATTGCATTTCTCCATCCTCCTCCTCTTTTGGCTCGAGCTCCTTATATAAGACTTTAAGAGCATATTCTAGGGTGGAAGTTGCACTTTGAGTATTGATCTATAATTTCATCATCATAACCATCAGCTCCATGACTCTACAATCCCCATTATACACTTGTACATTTATACAAACCTTTATTGATGCCTTGAAATTCTAGGATATGGTTATCCACCAACTGGCTAGTGTAAGATTTGTGTTGCAACCTTTAGTTGGATAAAAAAACCCTTAAGATAATCACTTGCCAAAAATATCTTCTCACATCAAGGTTGATGTCAAGTTAGTATGCATACTCTAATAATAGGTTAGGGGACCAATATAATGTCTAATAGTAATGTCTTACAATAATGAATTATAAATAATTAGGTATAGTTTAAACATCTAGTATACATTACTATTAAATTAGGATACAAATTTGGATTAGTCTTAAGCTTTCTAGAGCTACCCATCATACACCAGATTCTATGAGTAGTGATCATGATAGTTACCATACAACACATAATTTCTTATCATATTCTAATATAGCTACATATAGTATATTTATCTTGTGATATGTTACCCTTACATTATTAGATATATACACTCTCTACGATACTCCTATTAATGTGATCATCAGTTAATATTTCAAAAATACAAAATCTAAAAATTAGACGCATTAGTTGAAAATTGGGGACAAGGTCACCAATGAATGTTTTTCTCTCTTGCATTCTAATATAGATGATGATAAAATTATAGTTATCAAGGAGGGATCTTATAGACTTATCAAAATCCTTGACATTCTAAAATATTTTGTTCATCATTATCATGGGTTTTGTTTACTCAACCCAATTCTCCTGAGTGTGAAGCTACTCTTGCCTAGTAACTTAAATGCATCCCTTATAAAAATTTTATGGCTAGTAGATTTATTTTTATAGGATTATAACACTCAATTATATTAAATAAGTGGTTATGTAAATGGATACTATTAAAGCATCAGGCATTGACAGTTTCCATTATGAGTTCTATCAGACCTTATGGGATTTTATGGGTCCAGATCTTTATAAGGTTTATTCTGAAACAATGTTGAATAATTATTTAGGACCTCTTATAAATCAAGGTAATATCAAGTTTATTCCCAAGGATAGTTATTTTAAGGTTATTACTGATTGTATATATATTATTCTTCTTAATGTATCTTATAAGATAATTTCTAAGGCACTAGTTCTCATATTTAAGCATCTCCTTCCTTTAATTGTTAGAAGTGAGAAAACATTATTTATCCAACATAGATACATCTTATATAATATTATTATTGTCTGGGAAGGCATGGAATGGGTTTGTGTTTCCAATAAAAACTCCCCTTTGTTAATATTTATTTTTAGAAGGCCTATAACTACATTCAATGAACTTTTATTTTATCCATGTTCCAAGCTCTTGATTTTACTCCCAAGTTTGTTCAAGTGGTTGTTATTCTTTCTTAAGATGTTGGGGATTGTATTAATATGAATGGAACCTATTTCTCTCATTTTTATATTTATAGATATATCAAGAAAGGGTGTAATTTAGCTCCTTCACTTTATGTGTTAGTAGTTGAGTGGTTTGGCTATCTGATAGCTAATTTTGTTGATGACTCTTTTTTCACTCTCTAATAAGAGGAGTTAGTTAAAAATTATATGAAATGTATTAAAAAAAATAATTTTGGCATGTGGATCCTCCATTCAATGAAAAAATGTAGTGATATCACCATTATCTCTCTCTCTCGAACCCCCTTCTCTAGAGGGATATCAATGGAAGTATCTTCATTTAGATGTTTAGTTTAAGTTCCCTAGCATTCCCTTTGCATGTGAGGATTCTCCTAATGAATTATGGTCCTATGTGGTTCAAAGGGTTGATAAAAAAATTCTTTTTGGATTAAATAACCCTTTTCCTTAGTAGGTAAGTTTAAAAATTTACTCTAAGATATTGTTAGTTATGCATGTTTACAATTATTCCTATTGGGATCTTTATAATGTTTTTTATGGTAGAATCAAAAAGCATCTGATATATTTCTTATGGGCCAATTTTGAAGTGCATAAATCTTTACATATGATTTTTTGGGATATGTTTTTTAATCCTAAATATGCAGGTGGTCTAAGTCTCCTATACATTAAGCTTTAAGGTCTTGCTCTCAGCATCAAATGGGTTATCTAAGGTTTGGAAGGTAATGAAGCCTATAATATCTTTCTTCATCACTATATCTCTCAAGGGGTTCCTTACGGAAGGCATACTTGGAAAGGCCTTAGGATAAATACTCTTCTTATTACCCTTATTTATATTAAAATTCATGGTACTTTTATCTTTCAACGCATTTAAAAATCTTAGGATGAATTCAAGCCCCATCTCATTTGGGAAGGGAGGGTTTTAATAATGGTATTTATCTTAATACTCATTCCCTTTGGTGGTATCTCTTCTTGAATTTTCATAATGTTCCCTTTACTTTGGTCCATTGAATCAAAGGCTCAATGTTATTCAAAAAATACATGAAAAATATTAGGGGTATTTTCTATAAAATGATCTAATCTTGGATTCCATGGTAGTATGTTTAGAATAAATAATGTAGACACTAAGTCTATTAAAAATATTTAAGGCTCCATACCTAATGAGTATCTTCATAAGATTAGAGTGACATCCCTTAATCCCTAGTGGAAGGATTGAAATTGGCCTATGAATACTACTTTTACTTATTAATCTCCTAATATGGGGTATAGTCTTTTAGTTCCCTAGCATATTCAAGATGACACTCTCAATCACCAATGGAATATTTAGTACAACCATGTGGTCTAGTCTAGAAGGTTTAAAACTATGTGGGATACAATAATTGAGACTAAGAAGGATCATTCTCTTTGGTGTATTTTCTATCAAGTTTTTTTAGTGGGTGACTGACTTAAACATATGGGGGTTTCAAATGTCATTTGTCTAGCATGCCATCAACCTGAGATAACTAAGCATATTTTATATTTTTATTCCCATGATTAATTAATGTGGAAATGGATTCCCACTCTTTAATCCATTTAGTCCTAAGTTATTTACATATAATATGATCTCTTATGGTACTCTACCCTTTTTCATAAAAGATACAATACATTTTGGTAGATATTTTATGATGATATTATTTTTCAAATTTAGAAAGCTAGAAATTGTGCTTGTTTTAAACATGAGTAAATAGAATGTAGTTTTTATATTACTAAAAAATTTATTATTGTTTCCAATGTTACTCTCTAGATTAAAATTCATAATGAAAATTTTGTCATGGAGCTTAACCACCTCTAGTATTTTCTTTCTAATTAGGGGAATTCCACATGTGTGGTTAATCAAAAGCCTCCAAAACTTCCAAGTATGTAATTTCCTCCTCATGGGTGAGGGTGTGGTATACACTAACAACATTATAATAATAGGCATAAGATCCTCTATACTCATTGATAACTCTATTATTGGTCATTTTTGTGGCATGGTTGTCCTCATGGATTTACCAAAGTTAAATATGATGAAAGGGATTGGGGACCACCCCTACAAGATAAATATCCATAGTTTGTTCTTGATATTTCACCTAATAGACATAATCAAGACAATACTAATCTTCATTAAAATGATAGTAGGGATTCATTACCTATGGATAAATAACCCCTTACTCAAAGGGAATGGGGTGATAAGATGTAGGATCCCACCTCTTCTGGGCCCCATGTTCATTCTTAATGTACAATTGTTATTTTTTAATTTCATGTGATTTTATGTGCATATTTTTATTTATTATGAACCTTTGAAATATTTATGTGATGTTTTCTTGAGTGGTCATTTTTTACCCTCTACTAGACTTGATTTCTCCTAAGGGTTTATAACCTTGGTTTGACTATGCTTATGGAGTGTGACTTTTTCCACCCTTTTTTTTATGAATTGGATTGTAATTTTACATTTTTATATTAATATAGATACACTTCTCAATCAAAAATACAAAAAATGAAGAATATAAACAACATTAAAAGTATTCCAAAAATAAAAATTTTGGACTTGAGAATGACATGATTACTAGATTACACTATTTACATATATTATCTATCATATGTTTGGTATATGGCATATTATTTTCATTCACATGCATTTCATGGTATATGAGTGTGATGAAAGACATACAAGTTACACATGGACATATAGATGTTAGACTTTCCTCTACCTAGTGGCCATGTTGATACTGAGGGCATCTTATTTAATAGGTTTCACTATCAAAGGTTATATATTTATATGAATTCTATAACATGTTGATATACACATATTTATTACATGTATTTATAGTTATTCATATATTACACATTTTTGTATGGATATGTTATTATATTATGATGGGACATTAATAGAAATGAGGTATATATTAGTCCTTACTTGTTTTATGCTTCATTTAAGCTATTATTTTCTTATAGGATAGGAAATTTTGTGTATGTATATTGTGTAAAACACTTATCCTTATTTTATTTGATATATTTGTGTCCCTTTTTGTATATATTTATGTCATTTTCATGTTTCCCTTAGGATTGTTTGATGTGACATATTTATGTCCCTTGTTATTGACATATTTGTGTCCCTTTTGTGTGACCCTTGGCCTTTTTTGTTTTAAACTATACATGTCACTTATATTTTCCCTTGGTCTTATTGGCATTAACTCATGAGATTTTTGATATTGTTTCACTTGTGGAGCTTTCTAACATTGAGTGGTGTCATGAACCATATCATGCACTTATATTACATAGTATTATTTAATTATATTTAAGAGATAATTACTATTACATGTTTCATTGATATATATATATATATATATCAATGAAACATGTAATAGTAATTATCTCTTAAATATAATTAAATAATACTATATATATATATATATATATATATGAAACTTATATTCCCTACATTACATATGTTACATACAAGCCTTGATTGACATAAACATTACTATTATGACTTACTATCCACATGTTCACATGATTATAAACGATGTTATATTTGTACATGTCATGATATAATTAACTCTTATTTTGATATACATAACTTATTGGACATTTACCTCATCTAAAATGGTGGGAATTCATTGGGATTATCATGGAGACATAAGCCTCCATTAAAAAAAAACCAAAGTATAGATTTTAGAGATTTAAAATGGTTAGATATCACATGGTTCAAATACATGATAGATATTAACACATTAGTATATATTCTAGGGAATATTTTATACATATGTACTCACTTTATAATAACTTGAGTACACACATAACTACATATGCATGGTCATATTTACACACTTTAAGTGAACATGAATTATATGTTTCCAAATGTACATATATTTGAGATACGAGTTCTCACATTCAACATATAAATACATAGTATTCTATATTAGTTTGTAAAGATTTAGGGGGAATGATATTGGTTCATACACATACACAATAGTATAGTTTACAAATTAAATGGTAAATGGTTTTCATTCCAATTTACACTTATTAATAATAAGGTCATGATGGGGGCATGAATATTGTTCATTCTATTTTCATCATGCATTTATTTTGCATTAAGTAAACTTGAGTTAAATTATATAGTTAAATATGAGGTCATGATGGGATCATGAAAATTATTCATTCTCTTATGATCATGATTTATTTTTATATGTATTGAACTTTAGTGAAACTAAAAAAATGAATTTTTAGGATATCTACAATGGTTGATTCCATTTTTACTTCTAGAAAACCCATCATTTGGTTACCCTTTCTATTTTAAGTAGCTATTTGGGTTAGTAAATTTCATACTCCTCCCCAAAGTTATAAGTATTAGGGAATGATGATTTTCCAACTTATGGGCTTACATAGTCACACACATGTGGGGCATGATTACCCCAACTCTTCATGCTCTTCAATCAAAGATCTCCAATGCCTCAATAAGGAAGTATCATATCCAACAAGTTAAGGAAAATAATGTTTTCATTAGCACATACAGTTACTCCTTCCTTCGTATTTGATTTTCAAATTTTAAATATTCAATTTATAGACATTGCCTATGATATGTTTGTTTCAGATTTTTTTATTAAATGGCCTACACAATTGAAGTTTCTAACCAAAGACAAAATGTGTTATATGCAATCAAGTATAAATTTTTCCTATTAATCTATAAATATTATAGCTAGAATAAATATGGGGTATTGTATATAATACAATATAAAATTAAGTACTTAACAATGACAAGTTTGGCATACATTTACCATGCATGACTTACATACATAAATATGGTCCTAAGTAGCCATTATCTCACACCTACCTGATACCTTATGAGTTTGAATCATCTATTTCATTGTTACACACCCACAATAACCTCACTATATATTTAAAACATACATACTATCATGCATATACATACATATAACTTTAGTTCAGTCCTCATGTACATAGGTCAATAATGTTAGACTAGTTTAGTATCACTAATTAATAATGACTTAAGCCTGATGGTATTGACCCTATCCTAAAATGTCTAATTTTAAAATAAAATATTTCCTTAGGTTTAGTGTATATACCAATTGTGTTAGTGGAATGATGAATTACCCAATTGGACTCATATTTATACAAATAAATGCATCACTTATTATGGGACTTGGAACTTAGCTAGAACACATCTATATGTTATTGCGCATTGAGAAAATCTAACTTATTCTACCAAAACTATGAATCAATCACTAGTATTCATAATCCAAGAGTGAATCATACTAAATACAATTCAAAGTAAGCATTATAAAATATCAAATCTAAATATTTAGCTACATTCATATAGATAAGGGCACAATTTCATAATCATAATAGGTGGGTTAACTATATGTGGATTTATTTCCCTCCTTGGCGTATTGGATACATAAGCAAAGGTAAATCATGAAATGGGGGTTATTAGGGTCATCCCATCGCATTAAATTTATTAATTTTTATAGGTTCTTATCATTCACAAGCATGTATAAGGTTTTAAGGTGAAAGAGGGTGATTTCTCAAGTTGTGTGAGTCAACAAGGTTTGGCATCACATATATATAAATTTTAAAGACATGTGAAGGTGGCCATATAGTCATAGACCAATATTTTTTCACATGTAACTACAAACCACTAATGTAGATATAGATAATATACTTATCCAAATTTTATAGAATTGAAGATGTGTAAATAAAAAAATAGTTCCTGAACCAAATGAAACATAGGCTTGCTTTAGTCTATTTTCCACTAATAGAATATAGTCACAATCAGTTAGTCAACCAAAAAGATAAATATTTAAACCTTTGTTTCAAATAGTATATTTAGCATATTCTACTTTTAAAATCATTTCATTCTATTGCAATATTTTACATTTGAATTCAAGATTAAATGGCATATTTAGTAGTCTAAATTATTAAACTAGTTTCTATCCTATTAGGGTTTCTAAAACCACATTAGGGTAAAACAGTTTCAAAATTAATTTAAATAGTGTTTAATTTTGATTTGTCATCTGAGCATCCAAAATGCCTCTATGAAAATATTTGATGTCAACTCAGTTTGAGTGTCTTGAGAATGTTTTATAGGTAAATGAACCATTGGTCCTAGTATATTAAAACAAATAACATTTTGAGATATTTATGTCATTTAAAAAAATAAAATACATCTATTTTTATGCATATATATTATTTTAGGTGATTTTCATAAGTGTCCTCTATTTTACAATAATGTTTTATCTATGTTGAATCTATCCAGGATTTTGTTGGACTCATCCTATGCAGGATTATAAATTATGACAAAGGTGTCTAGGGACTATAAATAGATAGTGTATGGTATTAGAAAATTTATTTTTTAGTTGCAAACTTGAATAATGAAAAATTGATGTCATTGATTTTATGTTTTTTTAGATATATATGCATGTTAGAGAGTTATATTATGGTATTTGTATTGAAATTTTGTGAGGGTTATATATTTGAAATCTCAAGTAGAAAATATTGGATAGATTAGGCTTAAGCCATGTTTTCCATCTCAGCCATATACCATATTATATGCATTTTATGAATACATTAGATGAGAGGTGGAAAACATATATTGTTTTACTTATTTTTATTGTGTTTAATAAGATAGAGCCTTGAATTAATTCAATTTATGTGAAATTAATAATAAACAAAAATCTAAATTTAAAGGTATCATCTAATTTTTTTGAGTGTACTTTATATTAAAAAAATACATAAGTGAATAAGATTAGTGTCATTTTATTTTACTTTATAGGTATAATATAACTTTAAAGTGGTAGGAATTTTATGAAACTAGATCATGAGTCACTCAAATCATGAATTGTGTTTCTGGATGTGCCTGGATAGATTCTTCGGCATTTGGATGGTACCGATTTATATTATCATATGAAACCTAATAGATTAATCCATGTGGATTTTATTTCCATGTTTATGTACATGCCACTATAAATACTTATAAAACATATTTGTATGTGATCCTATAGATTAGTAGTGTTTGAAATCTTAAAATCCTCTCTCCTTCTCTTTAAAACTCTAGGTCTACATTTGACACTATGTTTTGGCCTAAAAAATGGGGAAAAATATGGGTTGAGTTGACCCCAAAAACTCCCTAATGAATGGTTGAGTATTTCATACATATTTAATATTATAGTCGTATAAAATGTCCAAATTAGTAGTTTGAGTGTCGCTGGTGACACCCCATCCATAGGTCCTTCTTGCATGTTCTTGCGACCCTTATAGAAACATTTTTGATAATTAATAGCCATCCAAAACCTTTTAAACCTTGATTATACCTTAGTCAGATAGTATTCCCCATGTCAATCTTGATCCCCTAGGTCTTGAGCCTATAGGATAGGAGCACCCCATTTGGACTATAGCGCCTGGCACCAAAGTGTCTCATTTTTTATACTCCTATATTTTTGCACTTTGAGCCCCAATAGTCATTTTAATCTAGTCCCTATCCTTAATTAGGTCAGCCTAGCATGAATATGTCTAACCCATGACCAATTGTTCCCTATAAAAGCCTACTTAAATCTCATTTACAAAAGAGGTGATAAAACTTATAAATCAAGCAAGAATACAAATAAAGTACTAAGGAAAACTTATATATTATCTAAATATAGTCACCTAACATAGCTATAAACCTACTCAAATCCTCATACTCATTAGCCACCTCAAACACTATCAATTTGGCATCTTACATCTACATCACACTATTGCACAAATCACACTAAGTGGGAGAACTACATATGGCTTGATCCCATTCAGAGTATTGGTATGTAGGAAATGTATTCACACAAGAGGTATGGATTACATGTTCAGTTCATCTTACACACTAACCCCCCCTCTTTCTCAAGTGACTCAAATATCATTTTATCAAGCATGATGGAGGATTATGGTTTGAAGACAAAATCAGCTCTAAAATGAGATTCATTTACATTTAGTGATCTATTTTTCATAGGTAGACTCAGAAAGGCACAATGAAACTACCCAAAAAAATTTAGGTCTCTATGATTAGTTTGGATAATAGTGATAGGAATGGACAACAACACCAGACACTAAAACATCCACTTTTTGATGCACCAATCCTTTCACCAAAAAAATCTAGATTCATGTTTATGATACCTTACCAATATTGCATAGCCATTTTCAACCTATGTATCAGCCATCTCAGTCTATTTTAAAGATAAGTTATATTTCTTCTTATTCATTACTATTTTTAGAAAGGTGAAAAAGATAAATCAAGACTGTATTTATTTTTATATTTCTGTACTAATTTGTTAATCTAGACCCTTAACTAAAATAGGAATAAAACTCCATTATTAACAAATAGAGTTAAATAATTTGGTGAACCTAACTTAATTTGTGCACAAAAACGCTATAAATCCTAGGAAAAATTATTTACTGATTTTAGCTATATTTTTTTAATTTTTCCTGCATATATAAATTAGAATTTTACATTTAATTTTTAAAATTCACCATAGTAATTTTAAAAATCATTCTTATTTCAAACCCTAGTTTAATATACTAAGTACATTTTCTTCTTGAGGTATCACCTTACATTTAAATCATATTTCACATCAAAATGAAAAATGGATCTCACGTATTTTAAAACATTTCTTGAAAACAAGGAGTCCATACCTAGTCCTATCATGTTTATGAATGATGAAATTTACTATATGTTAATGCAAAATTTTATCATATGCCTTATATGTTTGATTAGCTTCCTTCATAAGTGAGATCACATGCATGTTGTTCATTTTATTGATCAACTTTACATATATTTCTTTACACCTCTTGCCTCACCTCCCTTGGATCTTCTATCCCATGTCAAGTCATGTTGCATGGTCCATTTTTTTCTTCCCTAGGTCACTACATGTCACTAGAGAGCCTATTTGATACCATTTACCCATTTCATCTTAATCTCTTACATCATTTTTTATATATTTCCTTGCTCATATTCTTGTACATACTTTCTCAACTTACTTGTATATAGCTTCTTTCTACTTATACATAATTTCTCAGTCTTTCTTGTACATAGTTTCTTTTTGATTATTTGCACATAGTTTATTTTAAAAATACCAAAAACAATACAATATTTCAAAATACCAAAAATAATATAACATGTCAAAATACAAAAACATTCAAATAACTCAAAATAATAAAAACTTTTCAGATGTATGCATTATCCATGCTTTACATTTCTACTACCATATTAGACTTATATTTTATTGTTATATGTTATTTTTTTATCAATTTATCTACATTACCATGATTCAGTTGATCTTATTTGAGTGTGTGTAGTGACACCTAGATCCTTGATTTCATCACTTTACCCATTGATGGGGCATCTTACTTCTACATTCGAGACATACATTAACATATCTACCCACTAGGGGAATATTCTACATGACTACACCATCCAAGTTATGTCATTCCTACACCACACACTTTAGTTATAATGTTATTGTAAATTAATTACTATCTTACATAAATTATTTTATTGACACTCACTAGTATATAACACTTGTGTATTTTTTAACATCTACCTAGTCTTGTACTACATGTTTTGCATACTTTCAATTCTTGCTTTGATTAGTTAGATGAAATAGTATTTCCATCATTTAATTGCCTTCATTTCTTGATTTGAGTATCTATATGTGATTTCATTTCTCATTTCATATTTTTTTACTTGTGTGTGCCTTAGGACATTTTCTAATGTCCTTTAATTGTACTCTTATATGTGTTTGTGGCTCTAGTTCCAATCTTGCTTGTTTATTATTATATGTTTATGTGGGCATTTGAACATGACTTGTATGTTTGATTTCCTATTTTGAGTGACATGTGCCCATTTACCTTATTTTCTTGGCCCCTTGGCCTCTTTTATATGCTTCTTGCTTCTTGTTTCTTTCTTTGTGTGCTTGTTTTCTTCTTAGTTGTTTGCAATGACATGATCCACATCATGCATTATCTTTCCTTATTGGATGACATAATGGAAATCATGCTCCATCCCTCCTTGAAAACTAAAAGCTAACCAAATTTCTAGTTTTAGTTTAATATACTGCACATGTTATTACATTGTTACATCTATCTAGGCATACCCCTATTGATATAACAATCTCTAATACAAACTATGGTATGTCTTGAGACATCTTATAGATTATCATTGATATATCATGTATTTCACAACATAACACAATTTTAGGGATTTTTCTCTTGAGGGTAGTCATTTTAGGGTCTTCATTCCTACCCTCAAAAGAGCAGGCAACACATAAGGGTTTTGTCATAGAGATCAGAGCCTTCTACTAGTCAAAATCAATTTTTAGAACACTCAAAACAGTAATCAAAAATCAAAACACATATAATAGATCAAAAATAGTGATAAATACATAATAGTCATCAAAAATAGTAAAGGCTAAGAGTGCCATATTTGGACAACAATGCCAAACACCAAAATGTCTACTTTTTAGTGCCCCTATCCAAACAACTAAACACCCAAAAAATTTAAAAATAAACAGAAATGTAAGCTTAATTATAGTTTTTTTCAAATACAATTCAATTCAGATTGGGTAGTTTCAATAAAATTTTACTTAGAGTACCCTAAACCCTAAATATTACCCTAAATATTCCTATGTATTGAATGAATGAATACACTTTATCTTTGGCATGAATATCTAATTGTTCAATTCATTCAATACATGAACATTTAACCAACATGTGTATCCAATGTCCATAGATTAGAAAATATAATCTATTTTTTTTCTTTTTTTGAAAATTTAGAAATCCAAGAAGAAGTTAATGTGTTTAGTCAAAATAATGCCTCCCTTAAAACTTGTTGGAGAGGATACATCTTTGTTTAAGAATTGAATAAAATTATGTTTCCTTCTTGAAAAAACATGGAGATTTTTGGTGATTGTGCCCCAAATTTTTTAATTATGTAGGCCCTTGGGTTTTAAGGATAGCTTTTCCAAACCCTCATGAATTTGGGTAAAATTACACAATGTATTAACCCTGATAACTACAAAAGAAAGAAAGTGGAAACCATATGATGTATTCACTAAAAAAAATTGAATCAACCACTATAAATGGCTTATAGAATGAATTAAATATTTTCACTCAAATTTTCTTAATGTAAAATAAAATTCATGATTAAACTGTAATGAATAATTTCTTTTCCCCCATCATGATTGCATGTTTGGATGTTTATTTTTCTCAAATTCACTCAATGTAGAATATAAATGCATGATCAAAATAGAATGAACAATCCTGATGCCTTGATCATGACTATAGATTTGATAAGTATGGATTGGAATAGGTTGACATTTTTGTACCAAAACCTCAAAACACCTTATGACATAGAGGAGACCTATAAATTTTTTGATCAAAAGCTTCAAAAGTTCTAAGTATATTTTTTCAACACCCAAGCAAAAACTAGATATTTTTTTGCATTTTGTAGCTTTGCAAAGTTGCAAAATGTACTTAAACCTCCTCTTTCCCAATTAATAAGTCCCTAGTGGGGATTAAAAATCTCATTATAATTTGAAACTTTGAAAAAATTTAAAGTGTAATCCAGATTTTGCTTCCCACTTTTCATTATGACCAAGTAGAGACCAAAATTATCACTAGACTTTACAACCTTGTAAAGTTACAAAGTGTAATTTGAATTTTTCTCCCTGCTACCTAAACATTCTCTACCTCCAAAACCTAAGTAAATTGGAAAGTAAAGGATGAAAAGCATATTAAAAATTTGAAAATAGGTAGAGGGTTCTTGAATTTATGATCATCAAATCAAGCATGAAACCAAAAATTTCATAACATGTTGTAAGTTGTAAACCAATACCTTCTTTCCCTCCTATCAATCCATCTACCACCATTATTTAGATTTATTTGAATTAATTATGGGTTTTGGTATATAATTATGTTTTTTGTATCATTTCTTTGATATTAAAAACTAAAGCTTCATTTCCAAGTAAAATTGTGAACCATAGCCATTCATCTCTATTCCCAAGCAAAACATTATGAATTGGACCTAAAAAATGAGTGATGCCATGAACTAGATCTCTATTGACAAACCTTGCATGTGCATACATGGTATTCTCCTAGATCACCTATAATTTCCTTTAATCTTTGCCATTTTTATTTTTCCACAAAGCTAAGTTATATTTTTTACCATACTTAGGGTTCTTTTTAATCTACAATCATGAAAATCATTGATCTTATAAATCACAATTTCTAATTTTTTCCATTCACATGTTAAACATCTTATTGAGACTTAGATTATTGTAATTACTTTAGGTATTTTATAGAATCTAAGGTTTTCATCAATTTTATTAAACCTATTAATATTCCTAAATTTTCATAAAATCCCTGCTCAAATCGAGGTTGTTATTCCCTTTGTTTCCTCACACTGAGTTCCCACTAAAGGTTCACCATGCAAATCTAAACCATATTACTATTAGACATTTGGTCATATTTTTTAACTATGAAATACACCTCAAAACCCTACTAGATATTCAATCATAATTTGAAAGTGTAATTGTAAATTAAAACCCTAATTGTTATTGCATACCATACTCCCATCTGAGAAATAACCCTATAGAAGCATAACAAAACTCCACCAAGTTAAAAGTAGAAATCTTACCTACAATTGTAAATAAAAATCCTTACCAACTCTATAGTTGGTTTCCCTCACACATTTTCCCAGTGCATATGTCTATAAAATAGATGAAGTTCATGTCAAAAGGACCTAGTGTCCCTTCCATCTTGGATTTTAATATCAATGAGATAACTGACACTAACCTAAGCCACATAGACCAAGTTGATTATTTGACTAGTGTTAATGTAGAATTCAAGAATGACTAGATTTAGATAATTTATGATAGTGGTTTATCTTAGGTTACAACCTTCCCATTCTTAGTGTAAAGCCTTGAGATTGTGCTCACTATGGCTAAGCATTATAATATAGATAAGAGAGTAGTAGTGATTGATAAAGGGGAAAATATTCTAAGACTATATATGGATTTCATTGACACTATATTTTTAATCCTAGAGTTTGAGAGTTATATAGATATTAATCCTAATTCTTCTAATAATTTTTATTAGGATAACTTAGTTTGTGCCTAGATTTTAAACAAACAGTGGTTTAAGACCTCTAAGTCTTCATCCTTAAGAATTCCTAAGAACCTAGATAGGATAAAATTCAAGGAAAAGGTATGGGAAATAATTGTTCTCTTACATAGAGTTATAAGAATCCTAAATGAAAAGAACTACTAGGATTGTTCTCTTACATAGAGTTATAAGAATCCCAAATGCAAAGAACTACCAAGATTGGATGTACCAATATATCTGGGTAATCCAAAAAATTAATAAATACATTCATTTAGCTCAATTGATCAATGAATCTATTCATAAATAATTGGAGGTTAAAAATATTGGAAAATTATATATGACCTCCTACCTCATCTATGCTTTAGCAAAAGGGAGGGCATTCCTAGGATTAAACATAGTGCCAAAATAGATTAAAAAAAATTATAATTATTACCCTAACCTCAATTTTGAGGGGGGTAAATATCAATTAAGAAGATTTAATGATGCTTTCATCTACTACATCATAACTATGTTTAAGAAATAGCTTGTGAAAATAAGGTTTCCTGATGCTACAACTATAGAGATTGAAAATTAGGGATAATATTTCATCTTGTTCCCCACTTTTTCCTATATTAGAGTTTGTGGTTTTAGTGGGTGTCCTTACACCCTTCCTAAATATGTCAATTACAAGTGGGCCTTAATGGAACTTGTAACATAACTAGTGTAAACTCATAAGTTCTTATCAAACATGCACAAAATAGTCATACACTTCCCTATTGATATAGGGAGATATATATGCCTTTCCTCATATTCTCACATTCCCTTTTATAAATATTATTGGGAGGACATGTAGGACAAAGAATAGGTTAGGTTGAGGGATTATTCAAGGATGACCCTTAAAAAAATTGAGAATAATTATATGGCACCAATTCCATAATATTTTAAAAAATGAAGAACAACCAGTGGATACAGTGTATTATGATAATCATAACTACCTCTAACCCCTTCCTAAATTCAAGTGGTCTACACCTAAATCCTTTTCCTTATTAGATAGGACTACCCTAGTTATTAACATAAATTTAAAATAGTTAAGAAGCAAGGGGGTGAAAATAAAAAAATAAATATTAATCATAGATAGATTAAAAAGTTAATATATAAAGGATTATAGATAAAAATAGTAGAAGGTTCCAATAATGGTACTCAAATAGATCAACTAAATGGGCTAATTTTCTTGTACAAAGGAAAAAAAAAGTAGAAGGAAAAAAGGGTTTCTTCCAGCACCCAAGTACCAATAACCCAACTTATGGACTAAACACTACCATTTTCCACAAGGGACATAATTATTTTAACTCCTATTTTTACTTTCCAACCTATACAAGTAATTAATTTTCCTATTTCCACTAACCCACCAGTAAAAGTGATTCCCTTGGTAATAAGTCAATCAACACAACTGGTTATCCCAACTCCACCTTCTGCCTTGTCCCTTATATCTAATATTTCCCCATTGATCTCCAACGCTACCTAATAATACATGGCTATCGACTCAGTCATTTTGATTGAATCCCCACTCACAACCACTAGGTTAGTAACATTTCCATATTTATCTTCCATCACACTTCTCACTACTTCCACTCTATCCATTCCAACTACATTTTTTTATTCTTTTCCTACCTTGGAAACCATCCTTTCACAAGTTCCCTTATTCCAAACACACATGCCTACCTCTCTACTTATGTCACTTACACCTTCCACACTCTTTTTAAGTACATCCACTCCAACCATCCAATTATCTTTACCTTCTTCCACTCTTACCTTGATCCAAACTCCCACCAAGGAGGTATATATAGAGAATCCCATTGACACAACTATGGATAGTCAACTCACTAGTGGGGTTGAGAAATCTAAATAATTAGTTGAAGACTCAATGGTAATATAATTAGTAGATACAACACTTATTATAGTAACTACCAATATGGTAGCTTTAGTTTCACATTCACTAGTAATAGTGGCCATTAGTGCAGGACATGATTCATTAATATCCACTCCTAGTTGCTTGGCACAATTAGTGTCCCATAAGAGGAAATATATGATATCTCCCAACACTCTAGATTTTGTTATATTCGAAGCATCCAAATGACCAAAGAGACGTCTTGAGACCATTTATAGGGACTTTTAGGATGTAATAGGGGAAAAATATGTGGAGATAGTAGTTCCCCCACCTAACAAAGAGAAATAAGATTTAGTGGTGGGGGATTATCAACTATCTAAGTTACACCTTGGTTTTCCAACAAGAGAGGGAATAAAACACAATCTCTAAATAAGCATAGGTTCTCTCTTTGAGAAAATGGAAAGTGACAAGGCCACTAAGGATGAGTTGAATAAAAAGGTAAGTAGTTTATGGCTACCTTAAGGAAAGTCATAGACCTAGAAAATACACTTGAATAATCCCAAAAAAATCAATCTCTCTCTCAGTTCCTTGATAAATAAACATTTGATAAAATGAAAAAGATTGGTATAATGGACAAGGCTATAAAGGACTAGGCTAAAGAATTGGACACCAAAGGGAATAGGGTGATAGGGTTGGACATGGAATATTATAAGAAATTGAAGGATGACTTTGAATCTCTAAATTTAGAAATAAATATATATCAAGAAGAGGTTGAAATCATAAAATTCTACTTTCCTAATTTATAGGCTATTGACCAGATAGAGAGTGACACACTCATGTATAATAAGATACTAAAAAATCCTTAAGATCATGATGAGTTAGAGAGGGCATCAAAATTAAAATTAAAAATACTTAGTGAAAGTATTGATAAGGTCAATAAGTGAAAAGGACACAAATATAATGAATAATATTGAAGATTCAATTTGTAAATTGTCATATGAGGCAATAGATCACCAAGATAAACATATTCCTATTCAAGTTTTCCAAGATAAATTTAAAGAGGTGATTAATAAAGATTCATCACATGAGAAAACTTTAAATTTGGATTCCATCCCATATATTAATCAAGTACCATAATATAATTGATCATATGGGTAAGGATATCCAAGTCTACATAGCTTCTTCTAGAGAGTTATTTGAGGTAACTGTAGAATGTGACATCAAAAATATTTACACAATTGGTCTTAATGAAGAGTGCATACAAGAAATATGTTGAAGCTTCAATAATTACATGGATAAGATACAAGTGAAAAAATACAATGAATCCTCTAATATCACTGTAGTTGAGTAATTTTTTAATTATTTGAGAAAAATGCATGTTGTAAATTAAAATTTTGTAAGCTTCATTGTAAACTTGCAAGTTGTAAATTGTAACTATCATTTTTACAGATCTTAGATTTAATTTGAAAGAGTTCTAGTTGTAATTTTCAATTATCATTTTATCAAGTTTTAGTTGAAAAGCACAACTTATTCTTTTCACTTTTATTTTTGACAAGTCAAGTGACTTATAAGTTATAGAAACTCATATTATAATTTTCACATCCCTTTTTATCAAGTGAATTATAAGTTTTAAAAGTCTCGACTATAAATTACAAGTTAGATTTTTCAATATATGTTTTAAAATTTTAAAATATTAGAAAAAAATCATTCATTTTGGTACCCCATTTCCTGGTGAGAGACTTCTCCAACTGAGCTCAAGGAGAGATGATTCAAATGGAAGACTCCAACAACATTTTCTCCTTCTTTAACACTTGTAAAATTTCCTATATGCTTGTATATTCCTTTTTTTCCTTTTAATATACCAAAGATGCCTCTTCAAGATGACATCTGCATGAGCAATCCCTATTTTCTTTTTCTAAGAGGAAGTGTAAAGGTTATTAACTTCATCTCTATCAAGGGAGTAAGTTTTTTGTATAAATATGGGTATCCTATGTATCCCATGGATATTTTTTCTAATAGAGTTTTTTCTACTTTTGAGAAATTTATCTACATTTTATAACTTAAAGAATATTAATATACTGAAATTTTACCTTCCTTATCTTGTGTTATCCTTGTGTATGTATGGATTTTCTGCATTTGTGAATGATATAAGTCTTGTTTGAGTCATATAGAATAATTTGTGGTATTAATTTTTCCATTTTGAAATATTTTTGAGGAAAAATTGAGAAATTTGTTCCTTATTTAATAAATGTCCAATATTACCTTTGATTTTATACTTGTGTAAGATTGTGTTTTAAGAGATTTTAATATATTGTTATTCCAACTATGTTTGATCAAATTATTCAATAATTTACACTCAAAACTTTTGGTGCATTACCATTTATAGTTTTAAAATTCCTTAAAACTCTTTTCCTTACAATTTAAAACCCTAGTTAGGAGAAAAATCACTAAGTTACAATTAGAAATGAATTGGTCATGTATTAGTTGCACTAATCTTAGTGAAAGGAAGCTAGTCTTCTCCAGAGGTTCACCTCAATTTTCCAAGGGCCCAAATCTTGGAGGTGATCCCATTGTGTCATTATATTCCCATATATTACATTTATTATAAAACATATTGGGTGCAAAATCTAATTAATAATAGTCCTAGTGGGACTCAAAGATCGTAAGCTAAGAAATTGGTTTTATTCTCAATAATTGTTATCTAAAATTCATACACCTCTAAATATCACCTAGTGACTTGATTGGATTATTAATTTAGGAAATTAAAATTTATGTATGCTAAAGATATAGACAAGATCATCTACTAAAGATAAAAGGATTATATTTTAAGAATTGTCATTTACATATAATAAAAAAATCACGATCATTTTTACCTAACCCTAGAGTAAATCCTACAAATATGCCTAAATCTACCACAAATACCCTTAATTTTTTCATACCTCCTACTATGGCACAAATAAATCATAATTTCATACCATTCAATGGAGGTAGCCCATTTATGTTGGCCCAATATGATGATATACATACCTTAGCTCTAAAAAGCCTTCATTATTTAGCTAGTGAAAATTCCACCACACCCATCAAACACATTCAAGATATTGCTAACATATATTTATTTCATAATATAAACAATAAAATGTTTATATCAATCTTATTGCCTCATCATTTAAGGGTAAATCCATACAAATGTATAAGAGTCTACTTCCCAATTCTATATATGTTTGGGATGATTTAGGGTCTCTCCTATGCATATATTTTGAGGATAAGAGTGACCATATTTCTTTAGTTTATAATATAACCACCATTAAATGGGTTCCCCATGAGTTCATGAGTGATTTGAATTTTTTCTTCCAGAAATCTAGAATTGGATCCTAGTGTTGGTTAAACCATCCCTAAACAATGTTTTATTGTTCTATTTAAGATATTTAAATAATGATATAGTTATCATGATCCAATGAATGGGTGAAATTACACTCGATGATTACAAAATTTCAATAAGAGCCAAAAGTTACCTCATTCAAGCTGGTAAAATTTCTCCTCGACCTCTAATGTCATTATTCCTAGAATTGCCTCCCACTCAACCTATTATATCCCTAATTCCCATAATAAAAAATCAACTAACTTTACCTCATGTCCATTTTCATTATTTTTACAAATTTAAGTCATTGATTAAAATATTTGGTAATGAAAAAGTAGCCATGAAAAGGCAACAATCCCAAAATTACAAGCCTTATAAACCAACTAACTAAGCATATCATCCCAATAGGAGGCCATACCAAGGTAATTCACAAATCCAAAGCCAAATCCTAAAACAAAATTCCCTAAATATCTATTTTCTACCTGCCCCAAGTACTTTTAAATCTATCATTCCCATCCAAAATAACCTATCTCAAGAATACGAGTGGTGTTATCTTTGTGCCCAAATGCATAATCAAAATTCTTGCCCTCATGGTGTCATTAGTCAAGCCTTGATGGTACAAAGTGTATCAAACCCCCATGGGAAACAAGAGTATATTAATATTCAATAAGAAGAGGTAAAAGTGACTATTCAAAATGAGACCACTCTTTTTAAATAGCAATAAGAGGATTTTTGTAGCATAAACTAGGAAGAAACACTGACTAACTGTGGTAGTTTAGTGGCAAAAAATATGCACTCTAAGAAGAGAGAAATATAAGGTGATCATCCATACAAGTTTTAACAAGCTTAAACTTATAAATCTATGGAAGAAGTTACAGAAATCAACACAACTCAAAATCCACCCAATGTGTTAATGGGTTAACTGAAGTCAAAATTATTGATCCCAAATATCATAAAAGAAGATGTATCTCCCATAAAGGCACAAGTAAAGTTTGGTATCATTCCTTTTAGTATTTTAAAACAAATTAAAAGTATTAACATAAATGTTAACATGTGGGAATCACTTTCCATTTCAACATAAAGAGACTTCCTTCAAGAAGCTCTAAAATTTTTCTAGTAAATAAAGGTCTCAATTAAGGGATATACTTTTATAGTTAGATTATGCCAATTTAAAATGGATATAAAATTAATTAAAAATGGTAAGTCTCCCCATTTTTAACTTTCTCTCATAGTTGTAAAAAATATTATCCATAACTATATGATATACTTTAGGGCTAACATCTCTGTTATGCCCAATAAAATATTGGGCATGTTGGGTGTTGAATACACACCTATCACAAAAGGCATGGTTTAATTGAATTAAATTATTTTAAAAATATTTAGGACTATTGAAGGTTTAATCCTTACCATCCATACATGTCCAAGATTATTTATATCCTAAGACATCTCAGTTATTGACCTACCCCCTATTTTGTCATCTGCCTTTCCTGAGACTTCACTACCAAAATGGAAGGGTACCTATCTACTGATTGGTCACATATGTTTCTAAAGACAAGATATGGGACTATAGTAACCATAAGGGGTAAACCAATTTATAAATACCACATTAAACCATGCACTCTTTTCCCTATGGATATGTATTTCATAGTATAAGACTAAGAAGAAAACTTGACCATGAGGTTAAAACACCCTTGGAAGAAATTTGAGACACTAACCTTGATGAATGGGAATCAACCTTCTAGTTATACCCTTATGACTATGTCAAGGAAATAGGGTTGGGTACATATTGAATCCATGAATATGATGTGATCATCCCAAATCTTGTTAAACCAACTGAAGATCACAAGGGAATATGGAAACTATACTTTGACAACTCAAGAAGTAGGAATGGTGTAGGTGTTGGTATTGTTTTGGTCTCTCCCCAAAAGGAGAGTTATTTTTATTCCTTAAGGCTTCAGTTTAGATTCACTACAAATGTTGTAGAATATGAATCTTTGATTCAATGTCTTCATTTGGCAAAAGAAATGGGAATTCAATCACTACAAGTTTTTGGTGATATTGAACTAATTATTCACTAGGTAAGATTGAAAATCACCACTAAGAATAACTTGTTGAGATCTTACAAACACATGGTTTGGGACCTATTTTAAGATTTTATTATTTTAAACAATTAATATATACTGAGATAAAAAACCAAGGATGTTAATCTCATGGTTTTAATGGGTTATCAATATAATCTACTTGAAGATATAAGAAGGATGATAGTTAGCATGTAAAGATGATAGTGAGACCATCCATCCCTAACAATGCAACTAGCTATCAAATTTTTGATAGTGATGAACAAATTTTCAATTTTTTATGAGATGATGCTGAATTATCTAAAAATAATAATCAATGCACCAAGAATAATATGGGGATAAAATAATTCAATTGATGAATAATAAGTTGCCCATGGGTCTTGTTAATTTAAAAAGTATTTTCAACTTTTATGATCATTTAAAGGGTGAGAAGAAAAAGCTCACAATCAAATGGGAGGAATATGAGCCAATATCCATCTCAAAAGGCAAGGATTTAAAGATAATAAAGGTATGTAACACTTTTAAAAATCAACATTTTATTGATTTATGTTAATAATTTGATGATAACTACACTCGGAGTTATAAAGATCTAAGAGCTTTTGACCCCAGCCTAGCCCAATACACAATAGAGCTTGACCCAAATACTAAACCTATTTGACAAAAATAGAGGCCAAAAAATCCAAAAGTAGAGCCTTGATTAGGAGTGAGTTGTCCAAGTTGATATAATCTAACATTATGTTCCTCATTAATCACTCATCCTAGGTTACGAACTTGGTCCCTATTAGTACAAAGAATGGTGAAATGAGGCTTTGTGCATATTTACATGACTTAAATAAAGCATCCTTTAAATATAATTATCCCCTTATACCCATATATTAGATCCTCCAAATAGTAGCTATATTTGAGAGGTTATCCCTTCTAGATGGTTATTTTGGATATAATCAAATCCTAGTTTAGGAATATGACCATTTCAAGACCACTTTAACTACCAAATGGGGCACATATGCCTACAATAAGATGCCTTTCATTCTGAACAATGTAGGTTCTACCTTCTAAAGATCAATGGATATGGATTTCAAGGGTTTTATCAATGAAATGATCTTGGTGTATCTAGATGATATCATGGTTCATTTAAAATAGGTTGGTGACCACCTAGATCACCTTAGGAAAGTTTTTGAAAGGTGTAGAGAGTTTGGAGTTTCCTTCAATCCAAAGAAGTGTGTATTTATATTTTATGAATGGAAACTACTAGGACATATAGTATAAAAATAAGGCCTTGTAACAGATCAAGAGAGGGTAAGCATTATCTCTTCACTAGCACTTCCAAGCTACAAAAAGGGGTTATAGAATTTCTTGTGAAAGATAAATTTCATGAGGAGGTTCATTCAAAAAAATTCTACCATGGTCAAACCCCTAATTATTATGCTTAAAAAATGAGTCAATTTTATTTGGACAATGATCCAAAGAATTTTCACTCTTCATATGGTTTGAGATAATCCTTTATTTTAATATCTTATTTTCATATGGGTTTATTTTACCATTGGATATTATTAAGATTTCATCCCAAATTAATATAATTTTTTTAATGGTTTTAATAACCATTGGATATTATTTTAATAAACCCTATTCCCCACTTTTATATTTTCCCATTGGATGTTTAATTAAAAACAAATCATGGGGTATTGTTTTTTTTTTTTTTTTTTTAAAAAAAAACACTTTATCATTATCCTTTCCCCCACATGGACTTCCATTACATTGGATGGGGTGATTGGAAATTTATTTGGTTTTTATTTATTTAATGGAGATGTTTTAATAAAATTTATACCCACATGCATGTTTTTTTTAAAACTTTAATTTCCCTTTCCCCATGTGGTATTCCACTTCACTTTGCATTGGAGAGAATTTCGGTTAAATGGGATATGTTTTTTTTAAAATAATTATCCTCACCATATGTTTGGTGTTGAACATGCACAATTTCTTCCCACATGGAAATGGGAGATGATTTACTTTATCTTAGTGCCGAACTCCTTTTAAAACATTCACACTAAACTCTAAATGTGCCTTTATTCCCTCCCACGTGGATCATCCAATGAAAAGTGGTCAGTGGTTTGGTGGAGGATAATGGTAATGTGAACCATATTATTTATGGGCAAGTTTTTATTAAATAAAGTGTGGCATTTAAACCACCCACCAAATATAGGATTTGATTTAGTTTTAAAATAATGTAAGTCTTATATGAAGGATAAGTTTATTTGGATCCATACTTTGGGTAAATAAGGTTGTTAGCCAATGTTGACTAAAAATAATCTTATTTCATTTTATATTATAGATGATGATCTAGAGTCAGAGAATAGAGAACAAAAGAGATACAAATTGTATTTTTTTGTATAGGGGCAAAGTTTTGGAATAGCTCAATTAAGGCTATTATGCCTATTATATAATCTTTTGTTAATCTGTGTAAATTATAGAGAGAGATTTTTGAAAACTATAAGGTATTTTATAAACCTTTTGAGAGTGTTCACCTTTTTGAAGAGAGATAAATTACCCATTTTAGAGACATATTTTTAGGTGATCATTTTAGAAATGAAGGATATTTGTGATCTATGATCAAAGATATTCAGAGGTTAATCAACCAATTATAATTTATTCATGGATGTAAGTTTTAATCATTGTATTTACATCTTATTTAAATGGAATGGTTCAAATGAACTCAAGGACATAGCCAATTGGTGAACCCCATAAACAATCTTTGGTCTCTATTTTATTATTTTATTTCATTTTTCCATCAGTATATCAATTTTTAATTGTTATTGATATTTGGAATTTAATTACTAAAATTTAATTAAGAGACTATCTATAGAGGATAAAAAAGTGAATTGAATGTTTTTTTAACTAAATAATAAAATTATATGAGTTTACAAAAATACTCATTTAGAATTGTTCAGTTAATATTACATTCAGATTAATAAAAAAGTCAATTCCTTTGATTTAAATAAATTTTAGAAAAATGACTTATTTTTAAAAATCCATTTTAAATAAATAGTATTGATTAGTAAGGGATAATTATTGTTTATAGATCAATTTGGTATCAGAGTAGTTAGAATTCAAGGATTAGCTTTTGATTGTGTGAAAATTTGATTTCAGTTTCAGTATTGGTTGGATTATTTGCAGACTTGTTGTTTACTCCATTTGTAGTGTTGGAAGTACAAGTTGTTTGCAAGAACATGAAACCATAGGCAAGTTAACCAAAAAAGAGAAGCTTGATGATATTGAGTCATATAATCAATAGATCTAAGAAGATAACTCTCTCTTGAGATTAAAATTTTATTCTTTGGAAGAGGAAGTTGAAAGGTTGAAAACTAAATTGCAAGCTAAGGATGAGCTCTTGGAAAGACTACATAATGGTGAATAAGAGAAGGATTTGCCTTCCACATCATATGTAGGGATAATGATAGATGAATAAAATATAAGTCTTCATGTAGTACTTCCTCTCATTTAGTTTCATATATTACTTTTGGTGTTTTTGAAAAAAACACTAAGGGTATTGGGTCTAAACTATTAGTTAAAATAGGATTTAAAGGAATAGGCCTTGGTAAGAATGGATAAGGAATAACTAATCCCATTCAAGTAGAGGATAGACCTCATTTTTTAGGTTTTGGATATACTAGTGTGAAAATAGAAGCTGGTGAAAATTCCAAAACTACTAAAGGAAGATAAGCTTCCAACAACAAAGTGTTCAAGTCACTAATCTTGTAGAGTGATAACATGTAGAGAAAAAGAATTCCATCCCCACAAAAATATGGTGTTGTGTGTAGACATGATTTGAGAAAAGGTAAAATCATTCTACCTTCTCAGACTTTCACTATCATAAAATAATTGGTAAATATTCTATTGT
The DNA here is from genome assembly GCA_037957365.1 of Torreya grandis. Taxonomy (NCBI): domain Eukaryota; kingdom Viridiplantae; phylum Streptophyta; class Pinopsida; order Cupressales; family Taxaceae; genus Torreya; species Torreya grandis. Next base: position 614,048 of record JARHVA010006442.1, on the reverse strand, counting down.
ATATTTAACTTATGAAAATAAGTACTTATTATCTTAGGATTTTTGGTCTAAATATCTGTGTAGTTTTTGTGGATTAAATAATCACTATGTTTCCTTATGTTGGAAAAGAAAACCAACTCTTATAATTTTTATGTTTTCTGAGGACAAACAAATGAGTAATAGTTATTATAATCATTGTAATCTAAGTGGTCATATAAATGATAAATGTTGGGGATTGTATCCATAACTTTGTACTAAGTATTGCAAGAAGACATTCATGAAGAATGATGCATCCATAAGTAAATAAGAAGTTATTTCAAATCCAACAATTTTAGATATGACCCATGAAACTACATAGGTATTTACTGAGGAAATTAAACCACCTAAATAGGAAAATGTGATAAAGTGGGTTGGTAATCAATTCTTTAGTTTCATGTTTTCATAACTGTGTTAATTTATTAGCATGCAAATGTTCAAAGTAGTTTTTGGGATTCCATTAAAAAGAATATATTTTAGTTTTGAACATATTTTGGAGCTACCAATTGTGAGAAAATATGAGTGATAGGTTTACCATACTTGGATTATTTTCTCATATTTGTGGTTTTTTAAAGATTTATATTTTTCTCCTTGATAAGTTTTTGAGTTCCTAATGCATTGAAAAAATAATTAAATTATATTTAAACTTGGATATATTCCCAAATAATTTTAATCTTTAGAATTTGGTTTATTGGAGTAACCTATAGAGAAAATCCAAGGAACAGGTTTATCATACTTGGAGTATTTTCTCACATTTGGGTTTTTGGAAAAACATTATTTTTAAACCTTGACAATAGTATATGCAAATTATATGGGGCATGATCAGTATTTTTATTTTGGTAAAATTTGTATTTTAGTATATATGTTATCATTTACATTGTGAAAATAGAGGCTTATAAGACCCTTTTTAGGCACCATTTGTAATTGTAATAATTTTACAAAATTTTTGTAGCCATGAATGATATTTACATATTTCATAAGTCCCTCATTCCTTTTAGGTATTTATTTGTAACTATCAAATGTGGTTATAATTAGCATGTATATTTATTACACTAATAAACTAGTTTACATTTGCACTTATTGATAATTTTGTAGTGATTAGTAGATTCACCATTTTGGAAGATGTGACATTGTACATATAGTTTGCTTCTACCTATAATTTGGTATTGGATAGATATTTCTCTCACTAGCATTTTAGGGATTCAATTTGATTTTTGAATCGTTAACATAATATTTTGTAGTGATGTTTTACAAATTGAACTGTTTAAAGATTCAGTGGGTGACTTGACCTTTTGGGGACCAAAAAGGTCTTATTGGGGAGGTTTGATATAGAGGTTTTTCACTCTTCATATGGTTCAAGATAATCCTTTATTTTAATATCATATTTTCATATGGGTTTAATTTACCATTGGATATTTTTAAGTTTTGATCTCAAATTAATATCCTATATTTAATGGTTTTAATAACCATTGGATATTATTTTTATAAACCTTATTCCCCACTTTTATCTTTTCCCATTATATGTTTATTTCAAAAAAATCATGGGGTATTGTTTTTTTTTAAATAATAAAAACCACTTTATCATTATCCTTTCCCCCATTTGGATGGGAGGCTTAGAAAGATATGTGGTTTTTATTTATTTAATGGATATGTTTTGATAAAATTTATACCCACTTACATATTTTTAAAAAAAAATTAATTTCCCTTTCCCACATGGTATTCCACTTCATTTGCATGGGGGAGAATTTGGGTTAAATGGGATATGTTTGTTTAAAACTAATTTTCCTCACCTTATGTTTGGCATTGAACATGCACACTTTATTCCCATGTGTAAATGGGATATTATTTACTTTATCTTAGCACCAAAATAATTTTAAAACATGCACTCTAAACTCTAAACATGCCTTTATTCCCTCCCACATGGATCATCTAATGAAAAGTGGTCAGTAGTTTGGTGGAAGATAATGGTAACATGAACCATATTATTTATGGGAAAGTTTTTATTAAATCAAGTATGGAATTTGAACCACCCACCAAATGTGGTATTTGAAACCATTTTAAAACCATGCATGCCTTTTAATAAGGATAATTTTATTTGGATCCATACTTTTGGTAAAGAAGGTTGTTATCCAATGTTGGCTAAAAATAATCTTATTTAATTTTATATTGTGGATTATGATCCACAAATAGAGAACAAAGAATAAAGGAAATATAGATTGTATTTTTTTGTATAGGGGTAGAATTTTATAATAGCCTAGTTGAGGCTATTTTACCTATTATAGAATCTTTTGTTAATTTATGTAAATTACAGAGAGGGATTTGTGAAAACTATAATGTAGCTTATAAACCTTTTGAGAGTGTTTGCCTCCTTGAAGAGAGATAAATTTCTCATTTCAAAGATATATATTTGTAGGTGATCATTTTGGAAATGAAGGACATTTATGATATGTGATCAGAGTTATTTAGAGGTTGATCAATGAGTTACAGGTTATTCAGGGATGTAAGTTTTAATCATTGTATTTACATCTTATTTAAATGGAATGGTCTGAATGAACCTAAGAACATAGCCAACTGGTGAATCCCATAAACAATCTCTAGTATCTATTTTATTATTTTAGTTTAGTTTTCCATCAGTATATCAATTTTTAATTATTATTGATATTTAGAATGTAATTACTAAAATTTAATTAAGATAATTTTTATAGAGGATAAAAAGTTGAATTGAATGTTTTTTAACTGAATAATTAAATTATATGAGTTTAAAAAAATACTCAATCAAAATTATTCACTTAATTTTACATTCAGATTAAAATAAAAGTCAATTCCTTTGATTTAAATAAATTTTGGAAAATGAATTATTTTTAAAATTAAATTTTAAATAAACATTATTGATTAGAAAGGGTTAATTATTGTTTACAAATTAGTTTGGTATTAGAGGAGTTAAAATGCATGGATTAGCTTTTGATTGTGTGAAATTTTCAATTTAGTTTCAATATTGGTTGGATTATTTGTAGACTTGTTGTTTACTCCATTTATAGTGTTGGAAGTATAGGTTGTTTACAGGAATAAGAAACCATTTCCAAGTTATCCAAATAAGATAATATTGATTAGCTTGAGTCATATAATCAATAGATCCAAGAAGAAAACTCTCTCTTGATATCAAAATTCTATTCCTTGGAAGAGGAAGTTGAAAGGTTGAAAACTGAGTTGTAAGCCAAGGATGAGATCTTGGCAAGACTACATAATGGTTAACAAGTGAAGGATTTACCATCCACATTAGATTTAGGGACATATACATATGAATACACTATAATTCCATCCTCACGTAGTACTTCCTCTCATTTAGTTTTAGATATTGCTTTTGGTGTTTTTAAAAAACACACTAAGGGCATTAGGTCTAAACTATTAAATAAAATGGGATTTGAAGGAAGAGACCTTGGTAAAAATGGATAGGGCATAACTAACCCCATTTAGGTAGAGGATATACCTCATTTTGTATGTTTGGGATATACTAGTGTGAAAATGAAAGCTGGTGGAAATTTTAAACTGCTAAAGGAAGACAAACTCCAATAGTAAAGTGTTTAAGTCACTAGTGCTATAGAGTGATAGCATGTAGAGAATAAGAAGTCCATCCTGACAAAAATATGGTGTTGTGTGTAGACATGATTTGAGAAAATATAAAATCATTCTAGCTTCTCATACTTGCACTAGTCATAAAAAACCTAGTAAATATTCCAACATATATTTCAATTATGAAAATAATGACTTATTATTAGAAGATTTTTGGTCTAAATATCCATGTAGTTTTTGTGGATTGAATAATCATTGTGTTGTCTTATGTTGGAAAAGAAAACTAGCTCTTATAATTTTATGTTTTCTAAGGAGAAATAAATGGGTAATAATTATTATACTCATTTTAATATAAGTGGTAACACAAATGATATATGTTGGGTATTGTATCCACAACTTTGTCCTAAGTATTGTAGAAATACATTCATGAAGAATTTTGCATCCGTAAGCAAACATGAAGTTGTTTTAAATCAAATAGGTCTAGATATGACCCATGTAGCTACTCAGATATCCATCGAGGAAATTAAACCACCTAAACAAGAAAATGTGATAAAGTGGGTTGGTAATCAATTCCTTAGTTTCATGTTTGCATAATTGTGTTAATGTATTAGCACGTAGATGTTCAAAGTAGTTTTGGGGATTCCATTAAAAGGAATATATTTTAGTTTTGAACATATTTTGGAGCTACTAGCTATGATAAAATACAAGTGATAGGTTTATCATACTTGGATTATTTTCTCATATTTATGGTTTTTATAAGCTCTATAGTTTTCTCCTTGATAATTTTTTGAGTTTTTGATGCATTGAAAAAGGAATTAACTCATATTTAAACTAGAAGATATTCTCAAATGATTTTAGTATTTGGAATTTTGTTTATTAGAGTAACCTGTAGAGAAAATCCAAGGGACATGTTTATCATACTTGGATTATTTTCTCTCATTTGGGTTTTTGGAAAATTTTCATTTTTATACCTTGGTAGTAGTATATGAAAATTATATGGGGCATGATTATTATGTCTATTTTCATAAAATTTTCATTTTGATATATATGTTGTCATTTACATTGTGCAAATAGAAGCTTATAAGACCCTTTTTGGGCACCATTTATAATTGTAATAATTTTACAAGATTTTTATATCCAAGAATTCTATTTGAATATTTTATAAGTCCCTCATTCATTTTGGGTATTTATTTGTAACTATCAAATGTAGTTACAATAGCTTGTATATTTGTTACACTAACTAACTAATTTTTATTTGCACTTGGTGATCATTTTATAGTGATTGATAGATTCACCATTTTGGGAGATGTGACATTGTACAAATAGCTTTCTTCTATCTATAATTTGGTATTATATAGATATTTCTCTCATTGGCATTTTAGGGATTTAGTCTAATTTTTGAATTGTTACCATGATATTTTGTATTGATGTTTTATAGAGTGAACCATTTATAGATTCAGTGGGTGACTTGACATTTTGGGGACCAAAAGGGTCTTATTTGGGAGGTTTTATCCAAAAGATTTTGACTCTTCATATAGTTTGGAATAACCCTTTATTTAATATCCTATTTTCATATGGGTTAATTTTACCATTGGATATTGTTAAGCTTTCATCCTAATTTAATATCCTATTTTTAATGGTTTTAATAACCATTGGATATTATTTTAATAAACCTTATTTCCATATTTTATCTTTTCCCATTGGATGTTTATTTTAAAAAAATATCATGGCGTATTGTTTTCAACAAAAAATAAAAACCACTTTATCATTATCCTTTCCCCCACATGGACTTCTATTACATTGGATGGGGGGGCGAGGTTGGAAAGTATTTGGTTTTTATTTATTTAATGGATATTTTTAAATAAAACTTATACCCACATTCATATTTTTTTAAAATCTTAATTTTATTTTTGCCACATGGTATTCCACTTCACTTTGTATGGGGGAGAATTTGGGTTAAATGGGATATGTTTTTTTTTTAAAACTAATTGTCCTCACCTTATGTTTGGCATTGAACATGCACACTTTATTACCATGTGGAAATGGGAGATTATTTAATTTATCTTAGTGCCAAAAAAAATTTAAAACATGCACTCAAAACTCTAAACATGATTTTATTCCCTCCCACATGGATCATCCAATGAAAAGTGGTCAGTGGTTTGCTGAAAAATAATGGTAACGTGAACCATATTATTTATGGGCAACTTTTTATTAAATCAAGTATGGAATTTGAATAACCCACCAAATGTGGGATTTAATTCCATTTTAAAATCATGAAAGACTTATACAAAGGATAAGTTTATTTGGATCCATACTATGTTTAAAGAAGGTTGTTAGCAAATGTTGGCTAAAAACAATCTTATTTCATTTTATATTGTGGATGATGATCTAGAGATAGAGAACGAAGAATAGAGGAAATATAGATTGTATTTTTTTATACAAGGGTAAAATTTTGGAATAGCCCAGTTGAGGCTATTTTGCTATTAAAAAATCTTTTATTAATCTATGTAAATTACAAAGAGGGATTTATAAAAACTAGAAGGTAGCTTATAAACCTTTTGAGAGTGTTTGTCTCCTTGAAGAGAGAAAAATTTCCTATTGTGGAGATATATATTTGTAGGTGATCATTTTGGAAATGAAGAATATTTTTGATTTATCTTCAGATTTCTTCAGAGGTTGATTAACTAATTACAAGTTATGTAGGGATGTAAGTTTTAATCATTGTATTTACATCTTATTTAAATGGAACAGTTTGAATGAACTCAGGGAAGTAGCCAATTAGTGAACCCCATAAACAATCTTTGGTATCTATTTTATTTTTTTATTTTAGTTTTCCATCAGTATATAAATTTTTAATTATTATTAATATTTGGACATTAATTACTAAAATTTAATTAAGAAACTATTTACAGAGAATAAAAAGGTGAATTAAATGCTTTTTTAACTGAATAATAAAATTATATGTTTAAAAATACTCATTCAGAATTATTCAATTAATTTTACATTCAGATTAAAATAAAATTCAATTCCTTTGATTTAAACAAATTTTGGAAAAATGACTTAGTTTTAAAAATATATTTTAAATAAATAGTATTGATTAGCAGGGGCTAATTACTATTTATGGATCATATAAGGGAAGGAAAAGATAACTTTTAAGACATTAAATAGGCTATTTCTCAAGATTTGACACTTGTAAATCCCAATTAAGAGAATGAATTTGGTCTCTATGCTTTTGAAGGGGAAATTAGTGTATCATCTATTATGATGTAAAAGAATAAAGATCATTTGGAACAACTCATAGGCTTTTTTAGTAAATCCTTAAAGGATTATGAGAAAAGATACAATTTTGTTGAGAAGTAAGTGTATGAAATAATAAAATATCTCAAAGAGTTCAAACACATAATCTCAAAAAATAAGGTTCATCTAATGGTTAGTCACCAAAGGGTAAAGTAGTTCCTTCTAAGCTAGAAAACAAATGAGAAAATAGCAAGTTGGATTATGAAAGTCATGGAATATGATGTGATCATTAAAATAACTAAGCTTGCAAGAGGAAAAGGTTTATGTGAGAATATTTATTTTGAAACTAAGTCTATTAATGCAGTATACATTCAACAAAATTTTCAACTAAGGAATCCTCATCTACTCAATATCTAGATCAATGACATGACTAGCTTCCTGCAAACTAATGAATACTTGCATGAGCTCTAGCAATCCAAAAAAAAGGTACTTTATGTTCTAATTTATTCCTTATGTTCTCATTAATGGGATATTATTTAGGAAAAATATTAATGTAGTTATGTTGAGGTGCATTTAGAATGATCAAATCTCCAAATTACTCAAAGAGTTTCATGATGGCTTATCGGGTGGACATTTTTTTGTAAAGATCACTGCCATCAAAATAATGAGGGCATGCTATTATTGGCCTAAAATATTTAATAATGTGTATATAATAGTGAAGTTATTTGGGAAATTTGCATAATTTAAAGGCAAGTAAAGATTAGTATCACTTCCTCTCCAACCAATCTAATCTGATCAACCATTTGCTCATTAGGGATTGAATTTTATTGGCATGATCAATCTGTCATCAAGTGCTAGTCAAAAATGGATCCTTATAGTGACTGATTATTACAGTATATGGAATTAAGTATTTACATTGAGATGCCATGGAATCATCTATTTTGGAATTCTTAGATAACATTGTCACTAGATTTGGTGTCACCTACACGATTATCTTGGATAATTCCAAAGCTTTTGTGGGCATTGAGGTGAGTGAGTGGGCAATCAAACATAATGTCTAATTGAATACTTTATCTAATTTTTACCTTCAAGGTAATGTATTGGTATAATCCAACAATAAAAATCTCATAAGGATTATTAAAAGGACAATGGAAGACAACCAAATGACATGGCACACTAAGCTGAAACTAGCACTTTGGGTTAATAGGATCACTCCCAAAAGAGCCATTTTATATTCTCCATTCATGTTGGCATACAGAAGGAAAGCCAGAGTTCCTCTATCAATATATTTATCATCTATGGAACTTTCTCATCAGTTGGAATTAAATGAAAATAATTCAATATGGAAAAATCATGGAGATATAAGAGGTTAGGAATCAATCAATGTAATTTTTAGAAGCAAGTCAAGCTTAAGTAAAGAGAAATTTTGAAAAAAAATCATCTAATAGGATCTTTAATAGAGACATGGTTATAAAATGGGATGTTGAAAGGGCCAAGCCAAACAAACATAAAAAATTTAATGTAATATGGAGTGGTCCATACATCATAACCCATTACAAAGGATCCAATGCATTCTAGTTATCTAGGCTTAATAGATCATATCTACCCATCCCAATCAATGGGATATACCTCAAATCATGATTTTGAGGTTATAATTCTTTCCAAAACCTTGTACATATTAGGATTAGTTGGTTTCCTACAAATAAGTGTTTTCAAACACTATAAAAATCATTAAGAGTTTTGATTCCTTATTTTTTTTAGTTTTTGTTTTCCTTATTTTGTTTCTTGCTTAGGGAAATTCCTAGTTCTATTTCTTCTCCAAGTAAGATGTGATAAAATTTAATATGACTCCATACCCAATGAACTAGAATGTTATTGGAAAAAAATTGATTAGTAGGCAATCACCCTATAAAGGTCACCAAAAATGTTGATATTTTTGTGCCAAAAACCTAAAAACACCATGTAACTTAGAGGAGACCTATAAAAGTTTTGATAAAAATATTGAAAAGGATTAAGTATCCTTTTTTAACACCCAAGTGGAAACCAGATATTTATGTGCACTTTAAAACTTTGTAAAATTAAAAAATGAACCTAAACCTCCTCTATCCCACTTACTAAGTCCCTAATGGGGATTAAAACTTGTATTACAATTTTCAACCTTGAAAAATTCCAAAGTGTAATCCAAACTCCACTTCTCACTTTTCATTAGGACTAAGTAGACATTGGATTCTCACTACACTTTACAACTTTACAAAGTTACAAAGTGTAATTTGAATACTGCTTCCCACTTCTTAAACATTCTCTACCTCTAAAACCCAAAGGCAAGTGGAAAGTAGAGGATGAAAATCATATTACAAATTTGTGAATAAGTGAAGGGTTCTCAAATTTCCCATAATCAAAACAAGTAGGAAACTGAAAATTGTAAAACATGTTTCAAGTTTTAAACTTGCAAGGTGACTCTATTGAATCACTTTCTCATCTATCAATCCATATACCATCATTAATTACAATGCTATCATTAATTAAAAGTTTTTAAATATAATTAGGTATTTTAAACTATTTATTTAATATTTAAAACTTAATCTCTATTTCTAAGAGAAGTTATGAACTAGAGCCATTCATCTCCATTACCAAGAGATGTATTATGACTTGTACCTCTAAGATGAGTGATGCCAGGAACCAAAGATCCATTTCCAAACCTTATGTGTGCATACATGATATTTTCCTAGGTCACCTAAAATTTATTTCAATCTAACCCATTGTTATTTTTATACAAAGATGAGTTGTTTTATTACCATATTTAGGGTTATTTTTAATCCATAATCATCAAAAGCATAAATCTTATTGCTAGAAATTTCTAGTTTTTTCTATTCATGTGTTAAACATCTTACTGACACTTATCTAAATTATTATAATTAATTTAGGTTTTTACCAAAGTCTAAGGTTTTCATCAATATTTTTAAACCCAAGAATATTCCCAAAGTTCCATAAAATTTTTGCTCATATCTAGGTGTATATTCCCTTTGTTTCCTCATAACAAGTTCCTTTTAGAGGTACATCTTGCAAAGCCAAACCATATTCTCTTTAGATCTTTGGTCAGAGTTTTAAATTATGAAATACACTTGAAAATCCTAATGGATATTGATTAGACTTTATAAGTATAATTTCAAATTAAAACCCTAACTGCTATTACATACCATACTCCCATCTGAGAAATACCCATGCAAAAGCATAATAAAACTCCAAGTTAAAAGTAGAAATATTACCTGTAATTACAAACACAAATCTTGACTAGTTCTATAGTTGGTTTCCCTCATAAATTTTCCAAGTGTATATGTTTGGAAAAGTGATGAAGTTAAATTCAAAGGGACATGGTGTCTATTCCATCTTGTATTATAATATCAATGAGATAATTCAAATTAACCTAGAACATATAAACCTAGTTGATTTTTGCAGTAGGGTCAATGAAAAATTCAAGAATGACTAGATTTAGAGAATTTATGATAGTGGTTTACCTCAAATTATAGCTTTCCCATTCTCCATGCAAAGCCCTGATATTATGCTCACTATGGCTAAAAATTATGATGTCGATAAGAGATAAGTAGTGAATGACAAAGGGGAGAAGATTTATAGACTAGATCTAGATTTCATACTACGTTTTTAATCTCAAAGTTTTAGATTTATATAGATATTACTCCTAACTACTTTAAGAAGTTTTATTATGACAAAAACTTAGCCTATGCCCAAATTATAAACAAGCAATGGTTGACGACCCCTAAGTCTTAAACCTTAATAATTTCTAAGAACCTAGCTAGGATAGAATTCAAGGGAAAGGTAGGGGACATCATTGTGCTATTACATAAAGTTACAAGAAGCTCAAATGAAAAGAACTACCAGGATTGAATGTACCAAAATATTTGAGTAATCTAAAAAAAAGTAATACATTTATTAGGCTTAATTAATTAGTGACTCTATTCATAGACAATTGATGGAGCTTTGAATTATTGGCAAATTATATATGACCTCCTACCTCATCTATTCTTTGGAAAAAAGGATGGCATTCTTAGGATTAAACATAGTGTCATATTAGATTAACAAAGTTTATAACTACTATCCTAACCTCACTTTTGAGGGGAGTAAATAATGATTCATAATAATTAATGATTCCTTTATCTAGTAAATCATAACTATTTTTGAGCAAGAGATAGGTAATACAAAGTTTTCTAATGCTATAACCATAGATATTACAAATTTAGGATCATATTTCATCTAGTTCCCCACTTTTTCCAATATCAAAATTAGTGGTTTTAATAGGTGTCCTTACACCCTTCCCATATATGTTAGTGATAAGTGGGCCTTAATGGAACTTGTAAGATAACAAGTGGAAACTCACAAGTTCCTATAAATGAGGCATAAAACATGTATACACTTTCTCATTAGTATAGGGAGATACACATACCTTTCCTTATCTAAGTCTAAATGTGTAGATGCAGAGATGAATCAGATGAATTTGATAACCCTTGATGCTAAGCCTTGTTATGATGTCATAGGTTATGCTTCTAGTCTATTGAGTTCCTCATATTCTCACATTCCCTTTTATGAATATTATTATGAGGACATGTAGGATGATAAAGACGTTAGGTTGAGGGATTATTCTAGGAGGACCCATGAATAAATTAATAACTATGATATGGAACCCATTATACAATATTTAAAATATGAGGAACAACTAGTGTATAGGGTGTGTTATGATAATCATATCTACCATCCAACCCCTTCCTCAAGTTAGGTGGTCTACACTTGAATCCTTTGCCTTATTAGACATGACCACCTAGTTATTAATAGAAATTTAAACTAATTAAGAATAAAGGGGGTAAAAATAACAAATGAAAGCCTGAACATCATAGATAGATTCAAAAAGGCAAATGATAAAAGAGTAAAGAAAATAGTAGTATAAGGTTCCAGTAGTGGCTCTCAAGTATATCAAGTAGTGGGGATAATTGTCTTATACAAAGGGAAACAAAATTAGAATTAAAAATGGGATTCTTCTAGCACCCAAGTGCCAGTAACCTAACCACTAGACCAAATGCTACCAGTTTCCACAAGGGACATAACTATTATAACCCCTTTTTAATTTTATATTTTCCAACCTATACAAGTGATTAATTCACCTATTTCTACTAACCCACCAGTGCAAGTGATATCCTTGGTAGTAAAACAATAAAATTAATTCATTATCCTAATTCCAGCTTCACTTCCCTCTTCCAAAATCACTTTCACCTCATCCCCTATATCTACTACCACCCCATTGATCACTAACACTACCAAAAAATACATGGTTATCGACTCAATTATTTTGACTGTAGCCCCACTATCCACCACAACCACTGGGTCAGTAACGTTTCCATATTCATCTTCTATAACACTTCAAGTTACTTCCAATCTAGCCATCCCTACTACATTACTATATTATTTTTCTACCTTGGACACCATCCTTACACAAGTTCCCTTAATCCAACCACACATTCCTACCTCTCTACCTATGTCACTTACAACTTCCACACCCCTTATAAATACATCTAATCCACCCATCCAAGTATCTTTTCTATTACACTCTTACCTTGATCCAAACTCCCACCAAAGAGGTAGAGATAGACAAGCCCACTTAAACAATTATGGCTTGTAAACCCACTAGTAGGGAAGATACATCCAAATCATTAGTCAAATACTCAATGGTAATGTCAATATTTTATGGTATATACAACACTTGTTATAGTAACTACCATTATGGTATATTCAATTATAGATTCATAGGTAATAGTGGTAATTGCTATATGATAGTATTCATTAATAGCCACTCCTAATTGGTTGGCACAATCAGTGTCCAATAAAATTAAATATATGATATATCCTAACACTCTAGATTTTGGTCTATTGGAAGCATCCAAATGACCAAAGAGAGGTCCCAAGACCATTTATAGGTTCTCTTATGATGTAACAGGGAAAAAGTATGTGGAGATAGTAGTTATCCTAGCTGAAAAATAGAAAGAAGATTTAGAGATGGGGGATTATCAGCTATCCAATGTACACCTTGGTCATCCAGTAAGAGAGGGACTAAAACATGATGTCCAAATAAGCATGATTTTTCTCTATGAGAAAATGGATAGTGACAAGTCCAAAAAGGATGAGTTGAGGAAAAAGGTAGAGAATTTGATGACTACCTTAAGGAAGGTCATAGACCTAGAAAATCCACTTGAATTAACCCAACCAACACAATATTTCTCTCAGTTACCTAGTAAATGAATATTTGATACAATGATAGAGATTGGTACAATGGCTAGGGCTATAAAGGACTAGGTTGAAGAACTAGTCACTAAAGGGAACATGGTGATAGGGTTGGCTAGGGATTATTATAAGACACTAAAATATGACCTCATATCTCTAAAGGTAGAAATAAATAAATGTGAGGATGAGGTTGAAATTATAAAACTTTATTCTCTAAGGTTTTAGACCATTAACTAAATAGAGAGTGATACCCTCATGTCTTAGAAGATACTCAAAAATTATTTGGATCATGATGAGATAGAGAGGGCATCCAAATTTTGAATTAGAGTACTTAATAAAAGTATTGATAAGTCTAAAATCATAAGTGACAAGGCCACAAATGTAATTTATGATATTGAATATTAAATTTGTAAATTATCATGTGAGGTAGTAGATTACCAAGATAAACCTCTTCCTATCTAGGTTGTTTAGAATAAATTTAAAGAGGTGATTAAGAAAGAGTCAACACATGACATAGATTTTAATTTGGATTCCATAAACCAATTCATGAAGTATCATAATACACTTTATTAGATGGGTAAGAATATCCAAGTCTACAGAGCTTCTTCTAGAGAGTTATCTGAGGTAATTTCATAATGTGACATCAGTAATCTTTACATAATTAGTCCTAATGAAGAGTGCCTAAAAGACATATTAGGTATCTTTAATTTTTACATCGAGAAGATGTAAGAAAAAATGAAAAGGAATCCTTTGAGGTACTCGAGTTGATTAATTATTTAATTATTTGATAAACATGCATTATGTAAATTACAATTCTATAAGATACATTGTAAAGTTACAAGTAAATTACAATAGTCATTTTGATATATATTAACTTTAAGTTTAAAAGTGATACTTGTAATTTTCAATTATCATTTTGTCAAGTTTTAGTTGAAAAAGCACAATTTTTTTTGCACTTTTATTTTTGAAAAGTCAAGTGATTTATAAGTTGTAAAAGATCATATTATAATTTGCACATCCCTTTTTGTCAAGTGACTTAGAAGTTGAAAGAGTCTCAAATAAAAATTACAAGTTAGGTTTTTCAAGTTATGTTTTAAAATGTTAAAATATTATATAAAATCTTTCAATGTTATTAAAAATTTGACCAAGTCATGAGCTTCATTTTGGCTCCCCATTTATTGGTGAGAGACATCTCCAACTGAGCTCAAGGAGAGATGGTTCAAATATAAGAACCCAATAGCATATTCTCCTTCTTCAACACTTGACGAAGTACCCAACTAGTTATAGAGTCATTTTATTCCTTCTACTCCACCAAAGATGCATCTTCAAGCTAAAAGGATGACATTTGTATGAGCAATACCTATTTTCTTGCTCTAGGAGGAAGTGTAAAGGTTTTTAACTTCTCTCTCAAGGGAGTAAGTTTTTTGTATAAATATGGGTCTCCTTCGTATCCCATAGATCTTTTTAATAATATATATTTTTTTATTTTGATAAATTTATCTACATTCTATAACGTAGAGAATATTAATATACTAAATTTTTGACTTCCGTATCTTGTGTTATCCTTGTGTATGTATGGATTTTATTGCATTTTTTAATTATATAAGTCTTGTTTTAGTCATATAAAATCATTTATGGTGTTCATTTTTACCTTTTGAAATCTTGTTTAGGAAAAATTGAGAACTTTTCTTTTTATTTAGTAAATGTCCAATATTACCCATGATTTTAGACTCATGTAAAATTGTCTTTTAAGAGATTTCAGTATATTTTTGTTCCAACTGTGTTATATCAAAGCAATCTATAATTTAAACTAAAATCATAATGTAAATCACCATTTATAGTTTTAAAATTCCTTTTAAACTCTTTTCATTACAAGTTAAAACCCCAGTTAGGAGCAAATTCACTAAGAAGCTATAATTAAAAGTGAACTGGTCATGTATCAGTTGTACTAAGCCTAGTGAAAGGAACCTAGCCTTATCTAGAGGTTCACCTCAATTTTTTAGGTCTCAAAGCTTGGATTTGATCCCATTATGCCATTATATTCCCATATATTACATTTCTTACAAAACATAGTTGGTGAAAAATATAATTGATAACAAAATGACATCTAATCGCAAAATCTATGTTGTTATGTATGTACATGAACCACTATCATGTACCCTAAATTTATACCACCTGATATAGGATTTTATGCATTTATATGTTGAATTTAAGAATGTGTATCTCAACTATATGTGTATATCAAAACCTTTAGTTACTATCTTATAAAATATGTACATATGCCCATGCATATGTAGCCAGGTGTGTTGAATTCATAAGTGAATATGCATGGTATATGCCCTTGTAATCTATATAGATATGAAAAAATATGTCATGTGACTAAGCTATCTAATATTTGAACCATTCTAAATCTATGAAATGTGTAATCTAATATGATTTTATGTCCATTAAGGCTTATGTCTTTATGAAAATCCCACTGTAATTCCCCATTTTGAAATTGTGGATGTGTCCTATAAGTCACTCATCTCAAAATAAGAGTTAATTGTATCATGTCATGTATAATCATGTGAATATTTAGAGAGCACATCATCATAGTATTTTATATGTCAGTAAAATAATACATGTAATTAAGGGAAAATAAGTTTCACATCTATATATATGTTTTAATGAAGCATGCATTAGTACCATCACTAAATAATATTATGTTTTAAAATTGCATTATATGGATCATGAGACCACTAAATGTCAACAAGTTTGAAAAATGTAACATGCTAAAATTATAATATTACACATAAGTCTAATAGATGCATAAAATGTACATGAATATGCCACAACAAACAAGGCTAGGGGCCATACTCAAGGTACATTAAAATGTCAAAAATTGTGGCATTTAACAAGGCTAAGGGACACATGCAAGGGACATAATATGTAAAAATAAAGGCCAAATGGACACACATAATAGACAAGAATGAATTGGCCTATAATACAAGATAATAAAAACATCAATTGAGTATAGAATAATTAAAGACTAACTTATACCATCCATATGTATCAATATCACATCATAGTATAATAACATATCCATGTAGTTTTAATTAAGATATGAGTAACCATCAGAAAGTGTGTAATCAATATTGGTAGCTCAACATGGTAGAAAGGTCATATAAATATATAACCTATAATAGTGAAACTTATGGAATAATATTCCTTGAGTATCAACATGACCACTAGATAGAGAAAAATCCAATATTTGTATGTCCATATGTAACCTATATTTCCTACATCACACTCATATACCTTGAAATGCATGTGTATGAAAATAATATGCCATTTACAAACATGTGATGAATAACATATGTAAACAGTGTAATATGGTATTTATGTCATGCTTAGGTCTTGACTTTTTAATTTTTTATATTTTAAATGCTTTTGTACTTTTTCAATTTTTCTAGTATTTTTTAAAATTTTAGAATATTTGATTGTAGTGCTACTTAATTGGATAATAAGTCATCCTCATCTAGATTGAAGTAGACATATTCCTAGATTATATTTAAAAGTATGTAATTATGTTACTTTTTATTCCATTTCCATTCATTTCTCTTAATTTTTTCATGTTATTATCTTTAAATACCTTGCCTTTTGGTGAGTACCGTTACCATTATGTTTAATCTTGATTTTATTTTATTCATGTGAGGAGGAGATATATTGATCTGATTTATTCACTTTAGCTTACATCAAATATATCCATTTTAAACCTAATGTGAGTTTTGAATAGGTGGTAGAAGGTATTACCCATATAGATATATCAATGACCTTTGGACGATGGTAATTGGTATGGTAATATGTTGAAGGAATGTACCATTATGTTGATTGTATATGTACTTAATACTAAACCCTAACTATTGTAATAATGTCAAAATACATAGATGTTGGTTTTGATTTCCATAAATTTGAATATATTATTGATAAGAACTTTTTATATATGTTTTAATGATCAAAGCTTCCTATCGAGGTCATTTTTTATTTGTTGTAGTTATAGATGGTGTTTTTCTAAAACTTGATGTGGGTGGTTTCTATTAAATTTGTATTACCTTGATAATGCCATATTTTTTTATCATTGAATCTAGTTTCATAATGCATTAAAATGATCCATGTCATGTATTTTTATTTTAAGATAGCCATAATATGATTGTTATTCTTAATGTGAAAGACATACCATGACTCAATGTTAATTAGATGGTAATGTGGTGAGATTATGATTAAGTAATATTTGAAATATTATTCTTAGTTTATCGACAAGAATCATTAATTTCCATGATCTTGGAGCCTTCGTATCTACCATCACCACATTATTTACTAAAATTTATTATTTTCTCTTTTTATAAGTCATGTTTGACTAAAATGTTACCTATGCCTAGTTTGAAGTAGTTTTAAAACTATTATTTGTATTTAAAATGTACTCATGATCTGTCATTGTTGTATTTCCTTTATCCTTAGTAGATTTTACCTAAATAGGAAAATATGATTTATCTCTTTTCACTGTATATGAATCATTATATTATTAAACAACTCTAATAGTTGTGATTAGAGTGTAAGATAAAATTTCCTTAAAAGGATTGAAGTTTAGTTTGTGTAGTTGATCATCTGACATATCTACCATGTTGGTATATTCATCATCACTATCATAATAATATGTGACTATGATGTCTTGTTATTCTAAATTTACTAATAAAGGAAGATCAAGATAATTTGTGGCTCATGTATATTTGTTTGATATGTTATGATTGTTTCTTTGTCCTTTTAAGTACTTGATTCACCCACCTCATATGTATGCATATAAGTTACTAGAATCAATTGTGATGGATAAATGATGTTATGATCTTCCTCCTATGATTTTTATTGATCCCCATAAGTATATTGAGTCAACATATAATATATATAAGGTTCATCATATTTTGGTTGTGTCTAAGAAAGATTTGGTGCATGAATTTGATACATATATGTAGTGTTAGTGGTATTGATTCCATAACATGTATCTAACATCACCTCAAATTTAGGTTGTAATTTAACTGATCAAGAATAGTATGGAAGGTAGTAGGTACCATCTTGGAACCTATTTCTACATCTAATGATATAGTTCTAAATATTTAATGTGGAGTGTTTCAAAAGCCTTTAATGCTTAGATATGATTTTTTATTTTTATCTAGGTTAATCCCCAATAGTTGTAGGAAGGTAGTGTTACATATATTTAATACAAAACCATTATCTACCAATGCACATTTCACCAAGTTGTTTTTCACTTGAACTTTAGTGAATAATGGTATATTTATATCCATTATGTGTTGTGTCAGTAAATATTCTTTTTTAAAGGTGATGAATTTGTCTTTATCATTGAATGCATTTATAAAAGAGGTAAATGATGCAAGTTGTGTACCATTAAGGAGATATTTTTTATTGTAATGACTTTTATAATATGTATTTATATACTATTGATCTCTTGAGTAACTCTAAGATAGAAATTTTAGTATAAGTATTCCTTAGTTGATCAATGGTGTCATATGCTTTGGGTTGATTATATTAATTCATGGGAGGTGGAGGGGATTGAGAATGAAAATTTTGAGTACCTTCATTATATCATAAATTACGGGGTACCCTACCTCATCTAGTGTTTCCAACATGGATCTTTGAATCAAAAATAATCCTTGAGTGAGTAATGGGAGAAAGATTATAGCTAATACAACCTTGAGGTTTAATGGGAAGAGGAAAAAAATAAGTCATACATGCCCTTTAACATCTATTAGTAACAAAATGTAATTAAAATTGGATGATACAATAATATGATTTGAGGAAGGCTTAGGATAACTCATTATTAATTTTAGCCTTTTTAGTGTTCTTTAATTTGATCTATTTGACCCATTTACTTGCATAATTGATCTAAATAAGATACACCATCCATATAAAATAATATAAAAATACTACCTTCATGCATTTTGTTAACCATAAATTTTAATTCATTATGACCATGAATAATGTGTAAATTATGTCCAAAAATAGAACCCTAATGCTCAAATCTAAAACCATAGAAGAATAAAACCCTAATGAAGATATAGGGTTTGACATAGTTTGATATGTATATGGGTTCATCAATGTGTTTTACCCTAATTTGATTTAAAAAACCATAATATGATAGAAACTAGTAAAATTATTTGTATATTAAAATATGAAACTCAATAATACATTTGAATGTAAAATATTGAAACTGGTTACAATGTTTTGACAAATGGCATATGTTAAATATAATAAGTATAAAAAATGGATAAGTGCTTAGATTTTTAGGTTGCATGTTTGATTGTGAATATATTATGGAAGTGGAAAATAGACTAAATCAAGTTTGTAATTAATTTGGTTTAAGAGCTATATATATATATATATATATATATAGACACACACACACACACACAAGGTCAGTCCCGTTAATTCTAGGTCAGTATCAATAATTGATATTGACCTATGCTAGTTAGTATTGAATAGTGTATAAATGAGGGGTTATGAACATACAATCACCTTCACTTATCTCTAAAATATTTTTATGTGTGATGATGAACACTAATGATGTGTGCAACTCTAAAAGTATCCTCCTTCACCTTGAAACCCTATTTGTGCTTGTGAGTCTATAAACCCACCCAAAAATTGGGAAAGTGTAATGATATTAGCTTAACCAAATCACATTCATTTCATGATTAAACATTTCCTACATGTAGGATACTCCAAGGAGATAAATCAAAACACACAAAGTTCTCCCACCTAGTGTGATTGTGCAATTGTGCTCCTTCACTATATGTATACAACTAATGATTCTACTTTGATACTTGATAATGTTTTTTTTACTTGGATTTAATATGCTTAAAACTTGACTTGTAACTAATACTAGTGATAGATTCACAATTTGGGAAGAATAGGACATATTTTCTCAATGGGAAATAATGTTTAGATGTGTACTATATAATTATCAAGTCCCCTATCAAGTAAGACATCTATTTATATATAGATGAGTCTAATTGGGTAATTCATCATGTCACCAACATGATAATTATATGGTCCAAACTTAAGGATATTTTTTATTTTAAAAAGTATATGTTTCTAAGATATTTTTGGTACCAACTTGATCAAGTTAGGATTGAGTAAAAATACTAACTATGCCTAATGGAATTAACCTATGTGCATATAGACTAAACTAAAGGTTTGGAGATGTTTGTGAATGATATTAGTCATGTTTTAAATATAATTTAGGTTCTTGAAGTTTTGTAACAATATAATGGAAGGGTCAAACTCATAAGATAACGTGTATGTATGAGATAATGTCAAATTAGGACCATGTTTGTGTGTTCAAGTCATTGACTGTAAATGTATGTAAAGATTATCAGTATCAAGTACTTAATACCATATTTTAATATCTATATGGCTCATTTATTTTGTATCCTAACTAATTTATAAATTTAATGCAACATGTATTATCTCGTTCATCTAAATCAACTTGAAATTTTTTCAATAGCTATCTTTTCTGAATACATGAATAGTCAATGGGTTTCTTCATGGTGCTTGGACACTTTACATGATATTTTCCTTTGTTGGATATTTTTGGAAAGTGTAATTTGTGTATCCCTCTTATGGATATTTACCTTTTATTTTATTTTGGTAATAATTTATTGATCCTTAAACTTTTGAGTCTTTTGTTATAACACCTCATAATTATGTGTTTCATGTCTAGTTATTCTATGATAATTATGTTATGACTTACCTTATTGATGTGATAAAAATACATAAATCAATTATTAGAGGAATTATAATGTAAAATTATTATCAATTAGCATTTTTAATGTAAGACTTGGTTTGTTTTGCAAACTAGTTACTTACAATGTTGTTTCATGATATGCAAAACGTCCTCTTTCTATGAAATCTATGTTTTTAACTTAAATTTTCATTGGTAATATATTTTCATTAGTTATAAATTTTGAAAAATTTATTTCTTATTCTGATCAATTAATAATATATTTTACAAATTATTGTCTCAATGGAGCACTTATTGTAAGAGATTATTTTCATGAATTGATATTTCAATAAGCAGTCACATTGATGTCCATATTTTTCTTATAGCGTGGGTCATGATATATTTTGGGATGTGCCATTAATCATTCAATTTTTATTTTATTATTTTTTAGTGTCTCATGTAGAGATGTATTTACATAATTTTTATCCTTATGGTTACTTGGAATGGGTACCTTCCCTTTATCTAAGTTAGGTTGCATATAAAGACCTTTTAATTTATCAACACTTACCACATTTTAATCATATCAGTAATCCCCTAGTTTTATAGGTGTAAATTTTAAATTAAATAGATAAACATATAGTTTATTAGGAATTTCATTGTCATCATCATCATTATTTTCATCAATAATCATTCATTCTAAATCTTTTGTAATAATTAACAAAGGAAGATCTAGTATTTTCTCCTTGTATGTTTCATTTATATGTGGTGACTCTTTTACCATTTCTAGTTAAGGTGTTATTTTTGGATAAAAAATATTTTCATTAGATTTACTTGTCTCCCCTACCTTATATGTGTTTATTTTTTCCATTGATATGACATATAATAGAGGTACTATGGAGGAGTGAGGGTCATCAAATTGCATTATAAATATTGCATTAAGTTTAATTAGTTTTCAATAATTGAAAGGTTTTTTAATCTACCAAAAATGTATGTAAACATCCCTCATACATAAAATTTAAGCACTTATGTAAGGTGTATGGGTGTAAATAGTAAAACATAGTCTCTATCACTTGACTATGACAATCTTGACACACATTTACCATGCATAACTTGATTCTATAAACAAGGTCTTAATATGCCATTATCTCACACTTGCATGTTATCTTATGATTACAATATTTCATTATTGTTACACACACATGAACTAATTATCTATTTCAGACCTACTAAATATCCTACATATATATATGTAGACTCAATTTAGTCCACTTATACATAATATGGTTTGACCAAATTTAGTAAATATTTTCAGTCGATACTAACCTAATTTGTTAAGTACCAACCCTCTCCTAACAATTCCTATTTTATAAGATAAAACCCATCCTTAAGGTTAGCCCATTAACCTATCATGTTATTTTCATGATAAATTATTCAATAATATCAATAAATAAACAATCTAGGTCTCATTAAAAAGAGACTTATCACTTATCTAATATACATCTATACACTATAAAAAGTTGAAAAAATCTAACTTATTCTTCCTAATTTGAAAACCTATCACTATAATAAATCATGATCTATGTCTGAAGCACTCTAAATCCAATTCAAGCAAGCATTGTCATGAGTCAAATCTACATTGTTAGTTTCATGCATATAGTGAAGCAACACATATGCAAAATCACACTAGGTGGGAAAAATACATGTGTCTCAATTTTCATCCTTAGAGTATTGGATATGTAATCAATGGTCAATCATTTCATGATGTTAAACTCATCTTATCACACTTTCCCCATTTTTAAAAGTTGATAGCCTTCATAAACATACCTATGGTTTCAAGGTAAAGGTAACTAATTTCTAGAGATACATGTATAATTAAGGTATAGGAAGAAAATATAGTCATAGGAGACCATATAGTCATTATTTACTACCTCCACATAGTTTAGTACCAACCATCAAGTGAGTATCGATCAATGATACTAACTTGGTCTTACAAAATCAGCCCATTGTAGACAAAAAATTAGCTACAAAACTAAATATAACACAAGCATTTTTATCCCTAATTTTCAATTCCATAATATAGTCACATTTAGATATTCAACCATAAAATTTAAGTATCATGATCTCTTTAGTAATTTTTACATTCAGCATTTGCCACATATCAAATCAAAAGAATCAATTTGAGTCTTTTATATTTATATGTATACTTGAATGACATATTCATTGATCTAAATTATGTTTCAAAGTTGTTTCTTAATTATATTAATGTCACTCATTAATCCAAATTAAAGTCACACATTTTTAACCCTATACACATATTGAATGGTGAAAAACCTTAGGGTTTCATCTTTATAGGGTTTCATATTTCAGACATAGGGTTTTATTTTTAAACCTAATTTCTAATTATTATTTAATAATATGCATTAATCATGACCATGTTAAATGAAAATTATTAGTTAAAACAAGTAATTAAATTACTCTTTTCATATTTTTGTACATGGATATTTCACCTTATTTGGATTAGTTATGTAAGAAAATGGGTAACAAACATCAAATCTAAATTCACTAATAAGGTTAAATTTATTAATGAATTATCACTAGCCTTCCTCTAATTTGATTATTGTAATTTTCAATCTAAGACACCTATTATTACTACTCAAATCTATATGGCATACATGACTCCTTTTTTTCATCCTCCCACAAGACCACAAGGTTGTACTAGTTACCATCTAGCTCCCATTATTGGCCCATAACTTATTTTAGATTATGTAATACATGTTATCAACCCTTTATAAGGTAGGGTTCCCCATCATGTGTGGGAGAATAAAGGTAACCAACATATTCCTCCTCAACCCCCTCCACCTCCCATAAGTAAATCCAACCACCATCAAGGGTATGACATCATCGATCAACTAAAGAATACTTATGTTAAGATTTATATGTTGGAGTTACTCAAAATACAAATAGTCTACAAAGATATAATATGCAAGGCATTTTAAGAATTACCTTTACCTAGTGATACAAAACCTGGATCATTTATTTCCATTATGAATACATTCAAGGAGAACAACAAATTTATCACTTTTGAAAAATAAGACTTGATCATGCAACACATAATAGAGAAATTTTTTACATTATTCACTTAAATTAAAGTACAAAATAACTTAGTCAATCATGTGTTAGTAAATTATGGTTATGTATTAAACATTTTTTATGCTACCTTATTATATTTATGGGGATCAACATAATTCAAAAAATAGATCAAAGTATAAAAGCATTTGATAATACCCCATGTAAAATAATTAGAATCATCTCATTGGATGTGATACTAGGTCCCAAGATAGAACCTACTACGTTCCATGTTATTCCTAATTAATCACATTATAAATTAATTTTGGGATGACCATGGATACATACTATGGAAGAATTTACATCTACATTACACAAAATTAATAAAATATATGCATAAAGGATATTCCTATTCAAAATCAACAAATATCGATCCCTTAGAATATTATAAAATAACCTAATATATTAATTATTACCAATCATAATCATAACTAGAAGATCATACTATTATTACTCCATCACAACCCATTCTAATAGCTTAAATACACACATATAAGATAGGTCAATCAAGTATAAAATAAGGAGCCAATTATTACACACCAAGCTGATGTACACTAGGAAACATGAGTTAATCTATAACAACCATAACCTATTCTTGATCTTCCTTTACTAGTGAACTCAGAATATAAATATGTCATGTTTTCATACCATTATGATAGTTTTGACAAAGATATCAACATGGAAAATATAACAAATGATAAAATACAAATTTAAACTTTAATCCTTAGGAAGAATAATTATCTCATACTCTCTTCACACATGTTAGCATTAAAACATATTGAGATGATTCATATATAAAAAAATGAGAAAAAATAAAAAAATCCTATTGAGACAAAATCATTTAGGAGAAAATAAGAGGAAAAAATGATAGATCATGAGTACATCCTACATGTAAAAAGTAGTTATAATATATTTTGTCTAATTTGGAAAATAAGTGAATTAATTACCTAAATGATATAAACTATTATTTGAAATTGTAATGTTATATATACATAATAAATTACACAAAATAATTTGAAATTTTCTAAAATTATAAATATACTAAAATGGGAAAGTACCAAACAAATAAAATTTGGCTAGAAAACTAAGATGTAGCACTATGACCTAGACTTGAAAATAGATTACGTGACTATGTTGGCATATTATAGATGCAAAAATAGGGTTTTTTGGATCTCTATAAAATATCATTGGATATATATAGAGGTGTAGTGTGTTGGTGTCCTTAGGTATCACCATCATCCTATATATGATAACTCTCTAAAACTATTATGATAGGTTCAAATTTGCATGTATATTTTTTTGCCTATGTGGGAGCCCTAAATATTTTTTGAAGACCAATAAGTATCTTCTCCCTCATTTTTAATGTTATATACATAGACCAAGAGGAAGAAATGAAATCATCGAGTAAAAGGATTTAGTATATGAAGTTATGTTTCACCTTAACACCCCCTATGTTGAGTGCTACCTACATACCAATACTCTAGATAAGGATCAAACTCCATGTAGTTATCCCATGCTACAATGGTGTGTGTGAAATATTTGTGTATGATAGATGTTTTCACAATTTTGGTGTGATAAAGTGCTTCAACTATGACTTATGACCTTAAAAGTGTACTCATATCTTAGCTTAGGGCTACTAGGGTTGTATGTATTTAGAATTGGGGTGAATAGGGAATTTATTTTGAATGTAAAATTATAATTTTGGTTTTTTTCAATGTAGAGGCTTTTTGTGTATAATATAGCTTTTAATGTGGATTTATAGTGATATTTTAGAATTCCTTCAAATTTTTCTCACCAAACTTGTGAGATGACCTATTATACCAATTCAAATTTGAATAATTAATTATTTTCTGGTGGACACTATTGGTCAAACTAGAATAGCTAAACTAAAAGTTAGAATCAGCTTCAAAGTGAGTTTAGGTTGCTTAGAATGCTAGATATGGATATTTTGGGATCACTGGTTATTTGTGAGAATGGGTCATCCATAATAAGAGTTGAAAGAAGAGTGGCCAAGGATAATGGAATGAGGCATGAGTTAAGTGTGTAAAAGAAGTGATCATAAGTGTATTATTTTAATAATAAATGTTAATTTATGTGTACACATTTTAAACCCTTTTATTCTAATTATGAAAAAAAGTAAAAGTATTATAATGAAAAAAATGAATACCTGAACTTACCTCTAAATAAAGTCTTGAATATAGGACACAATCCTTAATTGTGCTTGACATGAAAAACTACAATTAAACTTGTATAAATCAATATTTACATGAGATGGAAGTATAAAATTGAAATACAAGAAACTTATAGGTCTAATAAAAAGGAATGAATACACCTAATTAGGTATGTGAACCATTGTGTTTTCTAGTGAAAAAAGTTGCTAACTAGAGAGGGTAAGGCACTTAGATATTTTTATTCATTGAAAAGATTAGATTGGACCATGCATGACCCAATCCTCATTGATAGGAAGAGTGTGTTTATTAATTCAAGGTGTGATTGACCCCATTATTTGATACCCAAAATAGTAGCATGGTTTAAAATCCCTATTTGAATTCCAATAGACCATTATAGCATAAAAACTAGTCCAAAAGGTGAACCAACCACTATAGATAGAATAAGGCTCAATTTTAATGCAAAAATGGTGTAAAACTAGTGAAAAAAGATATTATGATATGATTCTAGTGTATACAACATGGAAAATGAAAATCATTGTCATTCCATCTATAAAACTAGTGTAAAACTTATTTAGGAGGTAGTCATATGCCACACACATACCCTCGATCTAATATTTGGGTGTGTATGGATTTTGAGACTAAGTAATGGCAACTAAGATTCTAGGTAAAAACATGTGTGCTAACTTAGAACACATGTCATGCATATTTCCCCTAAAGTGAGAAAATTTGAGGTAAACCTAAGAATTTTATAAAAATTTATTATGGTTACGTATCAATAATTATTTTGAACTGACTAAGATTTTGAGAATTTATAGAAATAACTATTTTATGTTTATTAGGACAATAGTACCTATTTTAGACATGGTCAACCTACACCCTTATCCAAATATATTTATCCTATCCAAAATTAGTTTCTAGGTATTTTTTGGGTATGAAACTTTCCCAAATTTATAATACCTAGAAATTTATGTATGTGTACTACACTATAGGATCTTAGTCTCAATGACAAGCCATTTTGTATGTCCCTATTTTGTGGTGATTTTTGAAAACTACGTAATAACTTAACTTAACATAGAAAATGTGAGATATATTATGAAAAATATGTAAATATTAGTAGTAATGTTAACATGAAGGAGCATCATATCATCATATATAATTTGGGAAAAATAGTGATGTGAGATGCATGCAAAAATAAGCACATAAAGTGAAATTATCAATATAACTGTTGGCAATTTGGCACACAGAGAAATGATCACAACTAAGTATTGAAATTTTAATAGACTACTTGGAGAGGAATTCATGGTATCCATCATGGAATAAAAAGGCTATAAAGATGCATGATATCCATCATGGTATCAAATATTGAGAAAATAAGTGTCATAGTCATGATCAAAACATATGAAGAGTACATGAAAAACACACAAAACATGCAATATAAATCGAAGGGTCCACGTATAAATAACATATTTAAATATCACTCACACAAACACAAAAACATATAATAGGTGTAGAGACACACACAAGGACATGTTCAAATGTCTATAATCAAAAATAGAGAATATACACAACACATGAAGTAAGATAAGAAAACATGAAAAAAATGAAAGAATATAGGTAATTAATCAACATAGGTAATTCATAACATTATAATATTCAATAACATAGGTATCTAGTAGGATAAAAATGTGAATTTAAGTGAGAAATATTGATAGATTTAATGAAATATAAGGAAGTAGATTTTAATAAAAGGGTATATACAAATAATGATAAAAACTATGTATGAGATGCCACCAGTGATCTTGTTGATCTATACACAAGATATAAAATGCTTGTGTCTAGTTTGGATCTAAGTATTTATGGAAATGCTCACTAGGACACCTCCAGTGAAAGAAGATAAGGGTATAGGATGTTATTGTCTGAATATGGATTTTTTGTTTGTTTACTATTATTTGAGTCTATGATAGTATAACTTCCTATATGTGTTTATGTATATGGAAACAAGTATGACATAAATTCACTCATGTACACTTGTGAATAATATATGATATGAAACTAGATAGAAATAAATATTTAATAACTATGCCCAAATTAACTAATGCAAATAAACTGCACAAATCATGCATATGTCCTTATTATTGAATGTTTCTAGAATATTTGATTTATTTATTTATTTATACATATTGAAAATTTATATTATATTGTAAAATTTTCTAATATATAAATGTCATTGATGCATAATGTTCATTAGATTATTGACTATTTTTCCTTTAAGTGAAGCTAGACGATCATATGGTCTTAACTAATTTGGCTTGAATTTTTTTTTAGTTTCTTATTTTTCATTAAATTTCCTTATATTTTCCTTTAAAACCAATTCACCAAGCTCATGCTCTTTATTTTAAATTCATTTGTTATTAGACTTTTCAATGTGATTCTAATATATCCTAAAATGTTAGGTTGTGTACATGCATGTATGATAAAATTATTCTAACTCATGTAAGCACTTTTGTTTTTATTTATCACTTATAATAATCCATTTAATGGATATGTGTAAATATGGAATTTTCAATTCTAATGGAAGAATTGCTTATGTCCCATAAACTAAGTAATATGGATTAACCCCATTATGTGTGTGAATGCTCATATGGTAAGCCCATAGTGAGTAAAATATTTGATTATGCTAATCATGACCAAATTTAGAAATCATATTTTTCAATATTTTATTTATATTCTTATTTATA
This sequence comes from Torreya grandis, assembly GCA_037957365.1. Taxonomy (NCBI): domain Eukaryota; kingdom Viridiplantae; phylum Streptophyta; class Pinopsida; order Cupressales; family Taxaceae; genus Torreya; species Torreya grandis. The sequence continues at coordinate 585,138 of JARHVA010006442.1, read as the reverse complement.
AATTTTACCTATCTATTATCATGGGGACAATAAGGAGTAGAAAACATGCATCAAATATTATATTTAGTGAAAAAAATATGATATATATATATATATATATATATATATATATATATATATATATATATATATATATATATATATATATATATTAAAGATGAACTATTTTCTATAATAATAGTTGAAGGAAAATAAAAGTGAGAAATGATGTGTGTAATTAATAATTGAAGTATATCCTCTCCAATAGTAAACTATAAATATATATATTCTACCCATTTGGTGTAGCTGTAATTATGAATTTATGCCCACATGTTGATTCTAGATTTATTTTTCCAATCAAGTCAAACCCCCAAAGTAAAAATGGACAAGGTGAAATAATGGGTTATAATTCATGTGAAGGAACATGGTTTAGATTATTTTGTCTTTGACATCTTGCACATAACTTGTAATATTCATGACATTCATGTTCCATGTTAGGTCAATAGTACCCATACCAAGTTAATTTATGTGACATTGTTTTTCCACTAAATGGCAGCCACGTTCACTATCATATACTTATTTTACTAATAACTTAGCCTCTTTAGTGTTTAGTAATTGAATTAACTATCCTTAAAATGATCATTTAAATTTATACCCTTCAATAATCACATATCAAAGTGAGTCTTTCTATAACTTGCACTTGTCATTTCTGGAAAAATTATCTAGTGTAATTTTTTTATTCAAAAATTTATATTCATGTGTGTGTGTGTGTGTGTGTGTGTGTGTGTGTGTGTGTGTGAACCATTATTATCCTTTGTAAATTCATATAGTTGAAAATAATAATAAATATGTTAGTTCTACATCTAAAATTAATGGATTTTTATAGAAATTATATAGTGAAGATGTATATTATCATTAATGTCAATTTGTATTAAAGATGTTGTACTAGCCATTACATATGCATGATAGTTTATTTTTATTGAATATTCTCATTTGAAAAATTATTGAAGTATACTTGTAAACATTGTACCATGTTTATCTATTGGATTAGTTTGTCTTATTTTTTATGAAAAACATATGTGACTTGATTAACAACCAATTTTTTGTCCTCATATATCTTAATGGATTTTATCTTTAAAGTGTGAGGGAAGTACAAGCCCAAAAGCAATGCCTCATATTATGCCATATTATTTGTACATGAAAACCCCAATCAATGTGTAAATAACATAGGCTCTCCATGTGGAGTAATAAGATTAATTCCTAAACCAACACCTGATGCACACTTTGATCCATTAGAAAACATTATCCATGTATCTTTGGTAATATTATATGTTGTGAAATTATCTCTAAAAGTAACTATGAGGGGTTATGTATCCTATAATGGAGTAGAAGATAACTATTATATGATAACTTTACCTTTTAATATTTTTTTATGGATAATATTCAAATTAAATTCCATAAGTAAAATTAATCATTTCACTATACATCTTGATAGATGAAGTTTTCCATAAGAAACTCTAATGTATCAGACATGATGATAACTTAAGTTTCATACTAATCATATATGTCAAAGATTTTACATAGTGAACAGAAGAGCCAAACATAATTTTTCATCATAGTATAATGGTGATCATATTTAACAAATGTGTGGATAATATAATATATGGCTCTTTCTTTGTGATCATCATAATATTGGGTGTAGCATGTGATCTATAGTAGAAATTTATAATAGAATTAGTTTATCAGGTATTAGAGGCATGACAATAGGTGGATTTAATAAATATTATTTGAGTACATTGAAGTTGTCCTACAGTTTGATGTCTCATTCAAAAATTTTATCATTTATAAGTAGATTCATAAAAATTTGTGTCTTATTTGCTAGTTATGTGATAAAATGACATATTACCTAAATTTTGACTTGTAAAGATCAAATTTATTTCAACCCTTGAGGTGGAGGCATATCAATAATAACTTTTAAATTTTTCAAATCAACTTTAGTACCTCATTTGGATATAATAAATCCTAATAATTTAATTGATGTTACATAAAATACTCATTTCTTTCAATTTAGTCATACATTAAATTATCATAGCCATTCAAATATTTATCATAAGTCAATTACATGATCTTGTATCTATTTGGATTTGGCTATTAGGTTATCCACCTAATCCTAAATTGACATGTGAATGAGGTCATTAAAATATGTGTCATGGATATTTGGTATGTAGCCCATAAGTTTTAATGTAAAATTCATCATGCAACAAAAGGTTCCCCATGGTGTGATATATGAAGTTTCCTCTTGATCCTCCTCAGTAAATTTGATTTGGATATAACTGGAGAATCTATACATTAATGATATCATCTCCTATTTGATAGTGGAATACAAAATCAAATCAATGTTAGGTAGTGGGAAATCATCTTTAGGATAAGCCTTATTTAAATATTTAAAATTTGAACAACATCAAATTTTCCTATCAGGTATTACTACCATAACAATATTAGGCACCCATTTTGGGTAGGCTATAGGTCAAATGAAACCTTCATCAAGTAATCTTTCAATATCTTCTTTGACTAGTAATACAACATTTGGATGCATTTTAGATATTTTCTTCTTTAATAGTTTTTCATATGGGTAGAATAGGATCCAATGTACTACTATCTAAGGATCAATGCCTAACATATTAGTGTATGCCCAAGAAAATATATTTGAAAATCACTTAATGATTTCTTAATTGATTTATCATCATTAATAATAAGTGTGGTGGCCAAACATACTATTCTTAGATCTATATCTATTCCATAATTAAATTAAACTGTATCTTCGTTTATAAGTGTGGACCTATCTTTTATATAAGGTGTGGTAGGAATCATGTCAAATCCATCAACTAGGACATCATCCTATGGAATATTAGTCTTGCCAAAATAGGAATAAACAATTATGGAATGAGGAAACTTATTATTATGATAGAATGGAGAGATATCTTCATATGTTCCTAAACATTTGAGCATAGACTTGTCATTAGAAATCTCATCCAATGTTAAAATGTTTGATGAAATAGTATCATCAATAAATTCTAGGTATATAACTAACAACATAGCTACATGGTTGACTGAGTTGTTAACTTGATTAATAGATTTATAAAAGGATATATGTTTATGAGTAGGTGTGACTAATTTTTAATTACTTAAATGTTCTATGTAACCAATTCCATTATTATCTTTATGAGAAAATATCTCAATAAGGTGAATAATGCCATATGCACACTTTCCTAGTCCCTATCTTTTTCAACCCATTTTTAAAACAATTTACTCCAAAATCATATTATTTATCATTGTAATTGTTATATGAATGTGCTCTCATTATAATGTTAATAATTATGAGAGAACTCTGAATAGTAGGTTGCACCACTATCTAAGTAGATAAATCCATATGAAGAACATAATTTTGTGTATATTTAGTCACATGACAGCACTTAAATTGTTTGTGAACCACAAGGCATGTGTGTGTGTGTGTGTGTGTGTGTGTGTGTGTGTGTGTGTGTGTGTGTGTGTGTGTGTGTGTGTGTGTGTGTGTGTCCTTGGTAAATGAACTACAAAAAATCATTAAAATGGAAGGTATGGCTTTCATATCATGAATCCATGACCTTCTAAGAATTTTTTTGTAATTAAGATCATTAGGTATGACTTGACATGTTGTAGTGATAGTCCTAGGTCCTAATGTGAGATTCAATGTTATCAAACCCAATACCTTTTGAGGAATATTATAAAACCTTTGATGTTCATATATGAATAACATAAATTATTTGCATGTATATTGAGTTGGAGAAAATACATATTTCAAATATTCAATATTGAACCATTATCCAATAAGACCCTATTAACACCCACATCACCAATTATGAACTAAATGTATAAGGGAAAATATTGATTTATAATGTGTTTCGGTGGTAAATATTATTTTTAAAATTATATATAATCTTATATTCATAGACACTCCTTTTCAGCCACTTTTGTATCTAAGCAAACTTTAGACCAATTTCTAGAAAATAACACACAATACAAAATGCCTAAATTCATTTACACATTGGATGTAAATTCCTTAAATCACATCAATGAATTCCAATTTGGGGTAATACCTTATATGTAATTATAACCTATCATTGATTCACTTCTAATCAAATTTTGACCTAACAAAATGACATTTTTGACCATAAGTGCATGACAATTAATCAAACTTGAAATGACTAAAAGACTAATTAGGATTGCTTAACTAATCAAATCAAATTCTTAAGTGAAAAATACATGTTGAGTAAATGAATATCTAATTTTTTAAAATGAAATTTCAACAAATACTAGGAAATATGATGTCATGATGATGCCATTAACATAAAAGTCAAAAATTGGAAATATCAGTATAAATGTGATAAATATAAATAATGTTGAGCCATCCTTAATAAATGAAACCTCTATCCAAAAAACATAAATGTGTTAAACCTCCAAACCCTAATCTAAACTTAACCAAATATAGGCTAGAAGAAACTAGAAATCTATAAATAACAAGGTCCTCACTCACTTTCAACCAACATTCCAAAGAAAAAATTACCATGTAAAATTGTTGATAAGAAACTTCATAATCATTTCAGGTGCCAAGCCAAACCATAAGTGAACAAGGGTAGATGTTCACCTGAGTACTTAGGCTTAGAATTTTGGTCTTGAATTAATTTTTAGATTTATCTACTAATATTTGACTAGTCATCTTATTTAGATTCCTATGTTACATAATGGCATGCCCAATGGGACCATGCACCCCACATTTATCTGAAGAGTATTGTAAGACTCTTAAAAATAAAAATAAAAACTCATTAATGACATTATTTTTAGCTTTTTTTCCTAAAATTCTCATGTTTTTTATTTTTTTGTCTATTAATTAATTTATCCTCGATAATGGAAAAATCATCTTTGTTCTTCTACTAATCTATGAAATTGTTTTTTTAAGTGATGAAATCAACTCTAGGTCATCAAAATTATTCACTATTTTGGAAACTTTGTCTTAGATTTAGGTGAAAATGTCATAATTTTTAATGAATTTATTCTCTATCAGACATAATCCATTTCCTTGGTTTTGGAAAAAATATCTACATTACCTTCATGGTTGTGTTGTCTTATTCTTCAATGAAAATGTTCTACGTTTTGGTGAAATTATTCCAATATTGGTGAAATCATTCTTAAGTTAAATTTTATACTCATTAGCAAATTTGTTTTAATTTTAGTGAAATTGTCACTCTATTTAGCAAAATTTTCATAATATTAGCAAAATTATCTTTGATAATCACTAATATCATTTTTATAATTGATAAAATCATTTTTGTCTAGTTATTATTTGCTATGTATTTTTTGTGCAGGTTCTTAAAATAGTGAAAAGGTCTTGCATATTACCAAAATTATCTCTGTGTAAAAACTTGAGACTTCAAAAAGTTTAAATTTGTATTTACTCTTGGAATTTAACCAACACAAATTAATTTCAAAAATCATTTGATATAGGGTATAAGGTAAAAATAGAATTTTAGTGTACTAAAAAAGGCCATTTTCACACTTGTGTTTCAATTTTAAAACATTTTTTTCACTTTAAAGTTTTCAAACATTTTATTTAAGTGTTTTAAAATTAACCAAACAAATTTCAAGTTTTCATTTCCAAAGTTTTGAACAAAGTTTTCAATGACATTTTCATTTTGGTGATTAAAAATTTGCTTTAGCATTTGTTTAACATTTCCCTTTTTAACATTATTTAGTGAAGTTGTGTGTATGTTCTCCCCTATTTAGGGAGACTCAAAAATGTGACTAAGCTACTTATTCTTTGTATCTTTAATTTCAAGTCATGTATGATTTCCCCTCATTTTCTTTAATGTGGTTGACTCATAATCAAATTTCTCCCCTTTTCTTTTTTTGTCTTAGTCAGTGAGAGTTCATTACCTCTTCACAAGTTATCTAAGAGTTCATTGAGATAGGTTTCATATGCTAGCATTATACCATCCCCACTTATCTAGTGAGGTATAAAAATTTGGTGTGATATTCAATTAGATAATGGTTGAATGGTTAACCTAATAAGTCAAATAGATACCCATAGCATGAATGTTCTAAACATCACACATCACTAAGAAATTAATGGATGAAATGGTTGAAAAAGGGATAAGACCCTTTTGTAACAAGCTAGATGGTTTAACATCCACTTGATGGATATTTTATTGTACCCAAGAATGTTTTGATACTTGTGGACCATTTATAAATCTAATGTGAAAATGTTAGATTAAAAGACCCCACTTATCTTAGATTATCTTACTAATGTTTATTTGCTTCTAGACTTTAAGTTCTATGCATATACAGGTTATTGAGAGATAGAGGGGGATAAAAACTTTACCTTCATATTATTTTATTTATTGGATTAACACTTAATTCCTCTCAAGAATGCGTATATCAATATAATTTGGTGGATATGATTCAACATTGTATTTTTTATTAGATAGGAGTGTATACTACTTGTGTGTTTCTTGTTCACTCATATGTTAAATATAAAAAAATTATGCATAAATCAAATGAATCCATACATATTTTAAACAAAAAACTTTATGCTTCCCAATTTTTTTAAAACCATTTTCCTTAATCTAATATATTCTCAAACCAATCTTGAAATCCACTTTCAAGTTTCAAGCGAAGAATAATTAGTTTACACATGAATCTTGCTTACTACTAGGGCTTGAGTTGTTTAATTTTTGAGATTAGATTATGTTACTTGTATTATATTTTGGTTTGGTTTAAAATATTTGCCTATACCAAGATTTAGTTCAACCTTGTTTCCCATTTCACCAAGACCAAGTGTACCTTTTATTTCAAGCCAAAGTCCTTTAAAAAATTTCAATTTCATCCCTAGACCAAGTTCTTTTCTGAGACAAATCTCATGTGCCCAGACGAAGACTTAGTTCCATTTCATTCTTAAAATTGGACCTATTTTGATTTTATTTTAGTTTAAAATATAGTTTTATTAGACAAAGTTCAATTTTTTTTGTTGCAAGATTCAATTTTACTTAGACCTTTTCCAAGACTAAGTCCAAAGTTTCCCTTTTTAAACATTTTCTTCCAAAGACCTAGAGTGTTTTCATGATAGTTTAGAAAAAGTCCCAATTTATATTTTTAAAGTAGAGATCATTTTAAAGACAATTTATAAATTTTTTGATGCATTAGACAAAACTTTCACAAGATAAACAATATTGATTTAATCACGCCTCGATATACACATAGTGGAGTTATGTATAATCCTAATTATGAGAACATTGTTACATGTGGCCCTTTTAATTATGATCCATATCATGATAATGTAAAAAATAACACATATTTTTATCCCACATATGTATCTCCTAGTTCAAGGTATGGGCAAGGCTAATTTTTATAATACCTCAAAATCACACCACCTTATCCAGGATAGAAGCAAGACCACTCTACCCAATACCTTACTAATTTACCACCTATTATGGAAATGTTCAAAAAATAATTGATATATTTTTTTATCACACTATATATTATGATATATGATCCATATTTATTTTATTTCCATATTTTACATCATAAATATGATATATTTTTTAGAATGGTTAAAGTTAGTGCCAAGTTCACATTGGATTTTTCATAAGAAAATATGTCATGTTTGGTTATGGCACCTAGCCATGTACCTCTTATCCAATTATTTGATTACACATCCTTTATTCTAAATTAGGCCCTTTTAATACTTTATAACTAATAACTCGTCACATATTTTGAATGAAAAGGTCAAAATATTGACCAATTAGTGCAATTGCAATAAGTCTATCAAAATTGCCTTGATATATATTATAACTTTAATGCAATGAGAATTAAAAGTAAAATGCATATATATTTATATCCATAAATTTAATTAAAAACCATTTTGGTAGGATATTATAATATACATGGAAATCCATTCATTCAAACCATGCCACTTACAGACATGTTGAATGTTCCTCTCAATGAAGAATAATTAGTGGCTTCTTTAGGATCCCCTTTTCAAAATGTGATAGATAACATATATTTTTCCATAATATGCACCAATTTAATTCCAATATAAAATGAAAACCTTGAAATAATTCCTAATGCATCCTTCCTTCAATTACATCAACTAGATCCCAATAATAATGGTGAGGTACATATAACTTGCAATCACAATATATCACTATCCCTCCATGACCATCACCTTCCTCAAAAATACAAGGAGTAATAAATAAACCACCATTTATTTCCCTACCATAATATTTTGTAAAAAATGTTTCACCTTAATATGTGATATCTAATACCTCAACACATTACGTGGTAACAAACACTCTACCCCAGTAGGCACAGACTAACATGCCACCATAATAAGTGGTAAATTAGCCACCTCAAATGTTATAAAATCAATAACATCTTATGACCAACCACCAAAAAGTGCCTAATGAATAGTATATTTTTAACCAACAACAACTACCTAACATCTAACAAATATCTTCTAAGTAACAGTTACCTCACACCCAATATATACCGTATCTACAACACATAACTAGCACATAATAATTTCTATAGTAGGCCTTCAACCAAAAAAAAGTACAATAGATATCAACTATCCATCAACAAGTTACCTTACAAACCCACCACATGTTATTCATTATCTATAACCAAACACCTTCGTTTAGGTTAACTTTCCCTTTAATTCAAATCCATGTGAAAATTTCTAACCCTAATGTTTACCAACAACATTTTCCATACCAAAAATATAAACCTAACTAATGGATGTGTATTCTTGGTTGGGTGACAAACCAAATGAACATTATATTGTGAGATCTTTTGACATGCCAACTTAGGTAGAGGTTTATAATCCCTTCTTCTCTTAAAATGAAACTTAATCAAGTAAATCTCCCAAAGTTCTCAGTTATTAGGTCTTAGTATGCAGGTTATCTGAGTTGACTCATTGTGACCATACCATATCAAGGTTCTTTGGTGTGTATTTTAGATAGATCAATATTCATTAAAAATAAAGATATTACACCTAAGGAACTATCAAAATGATTTAGCTATTAACAAATAACTGATTCTAGATGAAAATGTCTATTGATTAGAGGTTCAACAATGCATAAATGAGTAATAGATAAATAAATGAGCATGTAGTCAAGATAAACATTAAACTTAGACTGTAACATAGAAACTAACTAATCTAGACTAAAAAACTCATAAAAAATGAAAAATGAGAGAAAGGCAGGGAGAAATAGAAAAAAGAGCCCACTATCTAATGTAAGTCAACCTACTTCTATTGAGAAAATAAATCTTGGCATAGACCAGTCCTTAGTTGTTCTAGAATTTACACAAATCCAACTAATGATAGTGCAAGAGTTTTTGGAATGAATTATTAGATCCAAAGAATAAAATAAGGTCATTATATGCATGTGTAGACCAAGTTTATCAAATGATAGATATTTCAAATTAAGGGGTGATTATATTAATTTCCATTTGGGATTCATCAAATGCTTATTAAGCTATAAAATTAGCTTCTAAATAGCTTCAAAACAAAAAAAATTATTCTAAAAAGAAGGGAAAATGCATATAATAAATGATTGGTCTACTAATTTAATTTTTAAGCTAAAAAATCCATCCATGCATAGTATCCTCTAATCCTAAAAGGAATAACCTAAGAATAGTTCTCCTATTCCTAGAAAAGACCATCATAATCATGATTCCATTAGTCTTGAAAAATACTATCCCTTATGACATCGATAAGTCAATTGTATATAGGAACGTAATCCTAATGAGTTAAAACTCAATCAAATTTTCCTCCTAATGGGGTAGTTATAAACAATCATCATCATGATTAGAAGAACACAATTGAGGGGTGGCTTGAGATCTATAAAAAACTAAAGGAATGCTTAGAATTTATACAATTAAACCATGTCTCAATTGAATTTTTGTAACCAAAATCTATTGGGACCACATCATGATTGCCAACTACCCATATCTTTGTGCAATCAATTACTTTTTTAAGACTAAAATTATTTTTATGTTATTTTTTTGATGTTAATGCACATGCCATGCTCATTATTCATGTATCATTCATGATTTGGGTTGACTTCTTAACCATTCTACTATTTATGACCATATTATAATTGATTATATGAATCAAATCGACATGTATTTTAGTTTTAGCCTTTGATAGTTTTGACAGGTAGATAGGCCATCAAATTTTAAACTCATGCCATGGTGGTAGCATCACCACCATGTCTTTTACCTTGGAATATCACTACCATGTTACTTGTCCATTCTTTTCCTTCACTGCATAATTATCTTTGCTTTTGTGGGTCCCACTTTTCCACTTGGAATCTTTCTCACTCTTTTGGGACTTTCAATAGTTTAATCACCTAGGGAGAATGACATGTCCCACTAACTATTTATATCATGATGAAGTGATATTTTTCCATGTGGAATAATCTAGCTCACTTTGATATATGATAAGGATAAACCATTACATGGACATCCTCAAGGATATGGAGGAGTGATATTTCACCACATGGCATCTTCCCACTCACCCACTTACCTAGAGTCTCTACACTTTATACAAACATCTCTAGGATAAAAAAGTAGTGAGATGATGCCATGTGACATCATATTGATAACATGTTATCCCAAAGGCATTATATTATTACAAAATATCAAGGATAACAAAATATTATGATTATGCCATGTGTTATCATCTCATTGACCCTCCAGCTTGGATCATCACTAATGTCATTTCCTTGTTATGAATTTTTTTTAAAAAAATCAACAAAATCTTAAAATAATTTTTATAATAGGCCTGTGATTATTAGGTGATTGACATGTGGCTTTAAGAATTGATTTGAAAAATCATCTAAGTCTTTTCAAGTAATAGAAAAGTGTTATGTGTCCCCAACCAACTCTGTGAAATAAGCTAAGTCTTATTGAGTAGGGACACATGGCTCTAGGTAAAAGCACAAAATTGACTAAATGTTGAAACATTGTTAAAATCTTAGTGTATCCAACCCATTTGAAAAAGTGTTTCAACATTTAGTCAATTTTATGCTTTTTCCTAGATCCATGTGTCACATTCTTGCTCACTAAGACTTAGATTATTTCACAAAGTTATCTAGGGACACACAACACTTTTATATTACTTCAAAAGAATTGGAAGATTCTACAAAATCAAGTCTTGTAGTTGCATTTCAATTACCTGATAATGACGAGAATATTATAAAAATTACATTAATATTTAGGTTATTTTGTTTAAATTTTCTTCTTGTTTCCAAATCTTACACCCTAGAAGAGGGTTGTTTATTCCTCCTCTAGATTTGGGAAATGTTGGGACATTTCTAGGCCTGTGGGTGTGCATATAAGTGGAAATGAACCTCTAGGTTGAAAGGGATAGATTATTGTATTAGCTTTTATGTAATAAAATATATTGAACCAGATTGTTTGGATAAAAAGGGTAAAAAATTTACATAAATGAAAAGCCTATTCTAAAATGGTGATACACCAAAAGTTATTATCCACATGTATGCCCTACACTTTTACATAATACAACAAAATACAAGATTGTTATTTAAGCTCTAGAATATTCCAACATAAATATTTCAATGTATAGATAAAATGAATGAGATCACATAAGTCACTAGAAAAACAACTTGTATAGTCTAGAAAAGGGTTACACATATGCAAAATCTCATACAACTAGAATGAACTCTACATGACCTATTGGATCAAATATTTGCTCAAAAACATGAAGGAAAGAGAACAGAAGGATAAAAAATCACTTGATGTCACTTTGTGTCTCTTGTATGCCTAGGCAAATGTCCAAAACTTAGAAAGAAAATAGACTTATGCTTCTTTGCTCAAAGGCAAGAAAATGGTAAAACATTCCAATAGGGCTTCATCATATTATCTATGTATATACTAATAATAGCCCAAGGGTTTTATTTATATAAAAGAGATAAAGAGAGAGGAGGGAGGTCCTTTGTGCCAAAGAGAGGAATCAAATCTATTGGAAGTCATTATCCCTAGTTGCAATTGATTTTTACTAATGATGCTTATTAGAGCACTCTAATTGTTCTGTGTCACCTTATTAAATGCCATGGACTTGTCCCTCTAAAGATGGTTCCAAATGACTATTAGAAATCTCTTTTTGCAACCCAATCACTTCTCCTTAGCTTGTCAATTTGTGCAATGTCATATAAAAGGTTGATTTCATTTAGTTTGGCTTTGTCCTTCCCTTTTGATTGGTCCTCAAGGAATGGCTCAGATCATAGTTCTATGTCATCGATCAGCCATTAGATCAATCTTATAATCTAATCAATTCTAAAAATCCAATTTTCTTCTATCTAGACCCTTTCAATTTTTCTAAATGACTTTATTTATAAAAGTTTATAAGCAAAAAACTTTCTTAAACTTGATTTGCACCTGCATACCCATTCAATTTTTCTTACCTACTTTACTTATAAAACTTTATAAGCAAAGCACCTTATGAAACCTAATGTGCACTAGCAAGACCCTTTCAGGTTTTCCAAGATCTTCTACTTATAAAATTCAAAAGTCAAGCATGTTGGGAAACCCAATTTGTATTGACATCTTTTAGCACATCATGAACCATGGCCCTAATGGCTAGTTGTCCACTTTAAACTTGATGTCTTATGGCACATCATGCATTGACCCTACACCTAGTTTATTTATTTAATGTTGAAATCATACGACACATCATGGGAAATATAGTTAGGTTTATTATTTCAAGCAATGCTTTGACAAAGGGAAACATGTTCCCTTAAGAAATTTTGTTGAAGGACACCTGTAAGAAAGTGTCTTTTGAAAAAGTTCTGAAGGACACCTAGGAAGGGACATAAGGCCCCTTCAAAAAAATTTAAAGGGTATTTACAAAGGAAATATCCCTTCAAAAAAAATTTTAAGGGCAATATTTGGGGAAAAATCCCTTTGCAAAAAATCCAAAGGATAACTTGGAAGAATGGGCCAAAAAGTGACCCTTCAAGAAAATTCCTAAAGGGCACTTAGACAAAAAATGTCACTTCAAAAAAATTTTGAAGGGACATTTGGGAAAAGACAAGGTAAAAGTTCCCTTTGGAAAATTTTTGAAGGAACAATTGGGTAAAAAGTTCCCTTCAAAAAAGTTTTGAAGGGACACTTAGATGAAAAAGTGCCCTTCAAAATTTTTACAAAGGGTCACTTGGATAAAAAAGTGCCCTTTGGAAAAATTATAAAGGGACACTTGGGGGAAAATGAGGCAATGGAAGTTCTATCAAAAAATTATGAAGGGCACTTTATAGGGAAATGGCCCTTTAGAACTTTTCTAAAGGGCACTTCAGGGTTAAGACAAAAAAATGGACTAAGGTAAAACAAAACAAATGGAAATATAATTTGGGAAAGTGCAAAGGGGAAAACATTTGGAAATTATTGTGGGACAAAAGTATGAAGGAAAAGACTTGAAAAATCCTAAAGGAAAAACAACATGGGAAAAAACCAAGGATGAAGGGAAAAAACTACAGACTCTACAAGAAAACTACAGACTCTTGTCTGAAGCAAAAGACAAGGAGGAAAGAAAAAAATGAAGGGAAAGAAGAATAAGGAAAGACCAAAATAAAAAAGGCCCAAACACAAAAAATGATAAATGAAGAATGCAAAATAGTTAAAGATAAAACACAAATTGGTTATGCTGAAGAAGGTCAACATTTCCTAACAAGGAAATGACATTAGCAATAATCTAGGCTAGAGGATCAATGAAAATGATGCCGCATGGAATAATCATGTTATTTTTTTATCCTAGATATTTTTGTACCAATGCAATGGATTTGGGATAACATGTTATCAATATGATGTCACATGGTATCATCTTACTATGCTACTATCTTAGAGATGTTTGTACAAAGTGTAGAGCCTCCAAATAAGTGGGTGAGTGGGAAGATGCCACATGGTAAAATATCACTCCTCCATAGCCTTGGGGTAGTCCATGTAATGGTGTATCCTTAACATAACTCAAGGTGAGTGAGATGATTCCACATGGAAAAATCTCACTTCATCATGATATAAATAGTCAGTGGGACATGTCAATCTCCCTAGGTGGTAGAACTATTGAAAGACCCAAGAGAGTGAGAAAGATGCCAAGTGGAAAAGTGGGACCCACATAAGTAAAGCTAATTATGTATTCAAGGAAAAGATTGGATAACTCACATCGTAGTGATATTCCAAGGTAAAATACATGGTGATGATGCTACCACCATGGCACGAGTTTAAATTCAATGGCTTGTCTACCTATCAAAACTATCATAGGCTAAAAATAAAATACATGTTGAATTAATTCATAGAATCAATTACAATATGGTACCAAATAGTAGAATGGTTAATAAAGTAACCCAAATCATCAATGAGACATGAATAATGGGCATGGCATGTGCATTAGTGTTAAACAAATAACATAAAATATCATTTTAGTCTTAAAAAGGTAATTGATTGCACAAAGATGTGGGTAGTTGGAAATCATGATGTAGTACCAACAGATTTTGGTTACCAAAATTCAATTAAGACATGGTTTAATTACACAAATTATAAGATACACCATTACATGGACTTACCTTGAGTTATGTTATAGGCCTATTTAGAAGCTAATTTTATAGCTTATTAATCATTTAATGAATCCTAAATGACCCTTAATATAAGCACCCATTAATTTGAAATATTTATCATGTGATAAACTCAGTCTGCACATGTATATGGTGACCTTGTTTTCTTCTTTGGCTCTAATACTTCATTTGAAAGACTATTGCACTATCCTTAGTTGGAGTTTTGATAATTCTAGCTCAAATAATGATTTTTATACGCCAATATTTATTTGCTCAAAAGAACCAGGCTAGTTATCATTAGATAGTGGACTATTTTTTATCTTTCTCCTTGCCTTGCTCTCATTTTTTTTTTTTTTTTTAATCAATTTCTTAGTTTAGATTAGTTAGTTTTTATGTTACAGTCTAACTTTAATGTTTATCTTGATGACATGCTCCTTTATTTATCTATTAATCATTTATGCATTGTTGAACCTCTAATTAATATACATTTTCATCTAGA